>OMKZ01016506.1:0-11017 GCA_900302535.1 Neoniphon sammara
AATGAACAGAATGTAAGATATTACAAAGTATAAGACTTGATAGACACATGCGCGCGCGCACGCACACACACACACACACACACACACACCTCGCTCGGAGTGGAACTTCTGGCAAGTTTTCACAGCAACAAATAGGTCCTCCTTGTTCACTGGAGCTCCCTAGAGAAGAGAGGGAGAGAAACAACAGCTTTCTGTAATCAAATCTACAGTATAATACATCTGCCTGGTAAACAACGGTACAATGGAGAAGTAAGTCTGTACAAACACAAAGGTGCACACAAACACCCAGTCTGAGGCGCAGTGTATAATCAATGTAATAGGCTTGAGATTGAGCTGGGATGGCAAAATGAGGTATGTGAGGTCTTTTCATCAAAGTAATACAATGTGAAACAAAATCACAAAATTGCATTACTTTTCTATCAATAACTTGAAATAGGGTGACCAGACATCCCATTACCTACCATTACACTGCTGCACTGAACCCCTGTTTCAAGTGTCTTGACATGTCAGAGAAATCACTTCTGGTAATTACATTTTGTATTTCACTGAAGTTTGAAGTTTTCAGCAAGTTATCAGCACCCTTACAAGAGTCAGGGCATTTATGGCCAGTGTTGGGTGCAGCACATTTCAAAGTATTGCAACTACATTACTTAATCAATCTTCTGAATGAGCATATGACAAGTAAATTGAAGAAATGGACAGGACACGTAAGCAAATGTAGTCAAAGTATTGTGTAATAAATATTTAGTATTGATTGTACAACATAATGTAACACTGTTGGAAGAATTACACTCTAATGTGATATTGCTAATTATACAGATCTCTCTCCAGAGCTTATTATTAACATTTAATCAAGAAATTGTATATCATAAAGCAGTACATCCACTATAAATCACAGACACCCAGGTCTCATCCCTGCTGGCTTATGTGATATGAACAACATCATCTAACCTTTCATGTCTCATTTGAAGTGCTAAAATTGCAACTCCTTCTTTAAAGTACATTACCCCCAAACTGGGGCAGAGCTGAGTGGGTCTTCATTAGTTTTTTTAAGTGGTAACCCAGTCCCTCCTTGTTGAGGAGCCATGAACACTTTGAGAGAGCTGAAGCGATGACTCAGCGTCCTGTGACTACATCCTTGACCCATCACTCAAACCAGCCCTGTCTCTTTACTGTCTGCTTGGCTTTGCCAGTTCCTCTTCAGCCACATCCAATGTGATACGACTTCTTTCCGCTTGCTGACACTAGGTAACAGCTCCTTCCTTGCTTTTCCATTGTTGTTCAGCAGCCACAAGGCCCCTGGAATCAGCAAGTACCCCATCCATCCTGCTGGACCTCGAGGATGACAGCCTGGTACTTACTGAGGTTAAACTCATCTGCCTCCTCTTATACTGCCACAGCAATCTCAATGGAATAAAGGTTGCTTGCTTGAAGCCTCTAGACCAGAGGACGTCTAGTCTAACATTTGCACTGGCCACCCCTTTTGGGAAAAATGGACTGCATCCTGAGGTATTGCTTGCCTCTCCTAGTACCCTACTGCAACAAGGTTATCTCAGCTCCTTGGGACCTTTGCCTGACCAAAGGAATTAGAGATGGATGAGGCAGAAGTTTCATCGATGAAGCAGGGGCCTATCCTACTTACACAAATGAGTTTCTCCACCAGCTGATTTTATTCGGTCATGACATCATTAGAATTTTACATGATTTGTGATCTGTTTGGTGTGACGAGAGCCTATAAACTCCAGGCACGGAGTCCACTTGGCTTTACTAAGTTCTGACACATGTGGAGGTTTAATGGAGTGGGCAGAACATCATATACTGAGCAAAACAGACATGATCCATTGCCCTGCTGCTCTGCAAACATCTTGACGGGTCATTCCCCTCTCTCGTAAACTGTCTCAGCGTGTGCCAGGCTTTTTTACTGCTGTGGTTTTCAAAAGCTGGCTTTCTCCCTCAGCCTTACGTAGCTCCCTTTGTACCACACCACAGTGCTCACTTATTGTTGCAACTCAGGCTGCCTTAACTTTCCAAGCGACCAGGTTCTCCAGTGAAGCCCTTTTATGATCCTGCACCAGTAGAAAGTTTTAATAGACATGTGCACCTCTCCTCTCTAACTTATGTTAATTTACATTCAGCAGATGTTCATGCTTGACTTCCCACCAAGCTCAATTGCTCATTAAGTGCTTTCAAATGAAAGTGATGAGCGCTAGGACTGTAAGAGCCCTATGCTGAAAAAAATCACAGGTTGAACTTTTGATGATCATCTAATACCATTACCTTCAGCTTCAGCATTTTTTGCATATCTTTCGCAAAGGTCAGGAAGAAAGATAAACCAGCGGTCCAAATCTGATCATGCTGACTGCAGTATCAGGAACTCTGTGTATATTCAATCTGATCAAAAGTTGTTTTTACCAAAAAAAAAACAAACAAAAAAAACACTTCATATTCCTGTTGGATGTCAAATTTTATTTTCTGTCTGTGGGTCTTACTGAAATTGAATATTCAACCACTATTTTAGAAAAGTTAGTTTAGAAAAGTACTGGCAGGTGCTGTTGATAACACCCAGGTATTGCAGGTGCTGATGGATAATAGCTGTAATACACACACACACACAAACAACACACATGCACACACGCGCACACGAGTGCAGCAATGCAAAAGTAAATAAATGAAAGCTGTACATACGCAGTTGGGCAAATAAGTTGTAAATGTGGTCGCGCAATAGTCTCTCTGCTGTGTACAAAACTCTGGAACTGCTGTCAGCTTTGGACCTTCTCCTCCTTCCCAAATATACAAAGCAATCTGAAAGAGAGAGACAGACTTATTTATGCATATGACAAAAGTAGGCGTGATGGTTGTTCAGTCAGACTCAGGGTTTTTCAATATACTTTCATCTTCTCTGCTGAAGAAAAATCCCAACAACATCCCAACCAACATCATATCATTCTTTTGTTTTTTATAGATCAGAGATAGCTAGTTATCATGTCCCTTGATAAAATACGGGGGAACAACAACTTTTTAACAAATAGTTTGTTTTAAAGACCATCGGAGAGAGTTCTTGATTAATACCAATTAATCAACGATGACTTTGCAAGGTGATGAGATTCATGACTTTCTCCGCACATATTCCCATATTGATGCGACATACAAGACAAAAAAGAGACAGACAGTAAAAATGAGAAATGAACGGTAACGTCTCCTCACTGCTCTCTCTCTTTCTCTCTCTCTCACACACACACAAAATGGGATAACAAAGTGAGCCAAGGCATTATTTTGTATTCCCTTTATGTCAGTTGAGGATTTCAAGAGGGCCAGAGAGCTCAAAGTTAAAGTAGCATGTAGCCTTGCACTGTGAATTTCAATTGAATCAGTAAGATGCACTTTAATGAGAAAAACATGCACTGATGACTGAGTTGGAAAAATTAACCATGAACTAAACACTTTACTTTAGTTTGACCTTTGACCTATTTGACATTTTTTGACTAATCTAAGAAAAAAACACAGAGAAAAACATACTTAATGGTACACCGTAATGGTCCTTCTTGTTGCTTTTGGTCATAAATCCTCATTAAATACATTTCTTTCTCCATTTGTAATTTATGAAAATCATCATTGAACAGAATATACAGGTTACATATACAGTATGTTCCTTCAAGTGGGTTTTTTCATTCATTGTATTTCATTGTGCACATAGAAACTGATGACATATTCTTGTCTTTATTTGCCCTTTCTGGAAATTTACTTTGTACTGTCATCGGTGACATTAATAAGCTGTAGAAATACAATGCAACAGTAACAGAGATGTTAATGAGACAGGGACAGCAACAACATGGTTATACAAAAGATATCAAATCATACTGTTTTTTGTATTTGTGTATATGACATGAACAGGACGGCTTTGTCTACAACTGCTTTTGTAATCAAATCAAACATTTGGAGAACGAATGGGATTCTTAATGATTTCCATAACAAGACTGCCCTCACCAAAGGAAGTCAATTAAGTGATCAGTGCAAAAATGTTGCAATTAAAAACTAAAATTCCCACATATTGATGTTTCTGGCTTAGAAACACATGCAAGCACCGACACAAACACCAATGTGCACGCAAACATGCACAGACAGACATAAACAGACACACACACACTCCTACATCAATGATGGAGCTGTCAAAAGCTTGATGTCTGGGCTGAGTGAGAGAAAGTAAATCAGAGCTTCCTGCCAAATGGTTATTTAGACTCTGGAGAAATGCTGTCTGTCGTCGTTATGTCAGCTCAGCAGCCAGCCTGTGAAAGATGACACTAGTGATGCTTTTCACTCGGGCTGGGACGATATGTTTATCTCCCGATTCAATACTATCACGATACTTGGTTGCCGATTCGATATATATTGCGATTCTTAAGTATTGCGATTCAATATTACAATTTATGGCAATTTTTGTTTACTTTTTTAACACCAGATCATGGTTTTATTTCAGCAGCATCATTGCTACACTGCATGTAAAAATGGGCAATAAAATGTGCATGTACAATAGAATAAATTAAAAATATATACTTTTTGAAGAAAACTGCTACATTTAGCTGTTCCTGCTCATCAATACACTATCACGATACTTGGGTGCCGATTAAATTAAAAAATCTTAATAAAAAAAAAAATCACAATACTTAAGAGAATTGATCTTTTTCCCCCACCCTTACTTTTCACCACACTTGTTTGGGGGTGCAAAACAGTTTCAGAACACAAAACTGGTGGTAAAACTAACAGCTTTTACCAGGTTCAGAGTTGAATTACAGTTATACACTATTCTCAGGCGGGGGAGAACAATGAAAAAAAAAGCATGTCCACACACACAAAGCTACTGACAGAAGTTTTTAAGTACCTCATGTTTCAAGTCGATAGTAAAATCTGATTTCATTCGCTCATATTGGATTCGTTCAGCAAGTCTGAAACACATAAAAGAGAAAAACACTGAGAAGAGAGAAGAGGTGTTTACACATACATGCTGCTACCACAAAAATTTTCAGACAGCTCTGATGTGCCCAACACACATGCTCACATATTTACACACACCTCTGGAGCAGCGGTGTGCTGATTGCCCAGCCTGCTGCTGGGTCGGGGTAACCGAAGGAACTGGGGTCTTCGGAGAAGGCATAGTGGTGGATGATGGAGGCCTCGTCGTCATGGATACGCTTGCCAAGAAACCATTCCTAATAATTGGAAAACAGAAAAAGGGTAGGATGTGTCAAGAAAGTTGTTCGGTTATTTTCTTGGTGTCTCTCATAATTTGTAGTATCACAAGCAGATGTAGTGGGACATTCAAAAAAGCACAAAAGCCTGGTGCTGAAGAATAGTCAATATTGATGCACAAAAAACAAGATATTCACTTTTTTAAAAGTGTGTTTGCATGTGTGTCTCACCTCTCGGGCATTGTATCTAGTAAGGACCTTCAGCAGCGTTGCCAATGTGACTCTAGTTTCCTCCTCCAAGAAGAAAAACCAGGATGCTGATTGGCTGAAGGAGGCTGAAAGACTGGAAAGATGACCAAGAAACCTTTGAGTTTTATGGGTAATAATGCCTTTATTTCACCAGAGACATCATTCAAATTCCATCTAATCTAGTCTCATATAGTCATATCATCTTTTTTGATTTAACTGTTTGTTGCAAATCTCGCTCTGTGTATGTGTGTGTGTGTGTGTGTGTGTTACTCACTGAGGAAGGATAGGGAAGATGCTCCAATCCCCCTCATACTCTGACAATTCATGGAGGAGGAGTACAGCTGGAACTCCCTAGATGAATCAAAACAGCTGTTTTACGATGTACCATTATATTCATTTAGATAGAAGCCTTTCCTCCTGTGGCTTTGCACATGTCAGTCAGTTTGTTTAAGGATTATTTCAAATGTTTGGTGAGTCTTTATGCAGAGTTCGCTAAGATTTACTTTTCCAAGCTTTCTGGTTTGGTGACCTCACCTTTAACTTACCTCATTCTCTGCAAACACAAGCGTGCACAAACACAAACACACACACACACACACACACACACAATCACTCATTCAAGACTCACATTGAGAGCAGCGAGCACGGTTTGATGAGGTCAGTGTGGTGTCACCCTGAGGATATGTTGGGGAGAGGAGTGGCCAGTTGAGGTGACAGTGTAATGAAGTTGGAAAATGATGCTGCAGCAGAGCAGCTGCACTTTATTGACTGGTCCTTAGTTGTTTGATTAAAAGCCCACATTTTCCTAACAGATAAGTACATTTCTCCATTTCTAATTTATGAAAATTGTATACAGCATGTTCTTTGAAATGGGCTGCTTCTTAGGAATCTGTATTTAATTTTACCTTTAGCTGGCTATCAAGGAGATTGTTGCTGTGTTTTTCCATTCATTTGTTTTTACTTTGGACATCTTTGGTGCTAAGCGGTCATTGCTGTGGTGTTTCCCACAGAGCACTTGTCAATCAAACTGTGTGGCCAGCAGTCTACTGTGATATCTTTTTCCTTGGATTTTCTTTTGATGAAGTTTGAATATCTGTAGGTGGCACTCTTTGTTTGTCCTTTTTTCTGCCAATACCCGTTGTATAGAACAAACGTACTGGCACAAAACACACAGTTAAGATTCAACATTGCACACACACAGAGATGATGACATATTCTTGTCTTAATTTGCCCTTTCTGGGAATGTACTTTCTGTCATCAGTGACATTAATAAGCTGTAGAAATTCAATCTGACAATAAAAGAGATGTTTATGAGACAACAACAGTGCTGTTATACATCAAATCATAATGTGATGTTTTTATATTTATACGACGTGAACAGGACAGCTTTGTCTTCGAGTAGTTAGGACAACCCATTGTAATCTGTCAATAGATCTGTCATGTCAAAATCCCAAAGTACAGTATATCACCAAAATGCAGCTCATGATGAAAACAAGCAGCATGATGCTGCATATGAATGTTTGCCACCTTTAAATGATGCTTTCAGGAGATAAACAGCTGAATGTACGTCATCACAATAACTCATGACGCACAACCTGCCCTTCCAAAATAGCTCTCTACAATTAAGGTCCACTTAACTGTGATAAACAACCTCATTCACACTCCTTACACACAAGAAACAAAATTTAAAAGTCTTACGCACACATACAGAAATGCACGGGCCCACGCAACTAAATGAGTTATTTATTGACTATCACTGTGTTTTTATCAGTATTGACACAAAATGCAGGATTTTCACAGCATGTTGTCAGACTTCATTGTATACTGGCTTTATCATATTTGACACAACTTCTTATTTGCTAGCAGTAGCGATGTTCATTTTTAAAAGATTTATTAATTTGACCATGCATGTGGTGGTTGTTGGGCAGTGCAACCGTGTCTTATTAAAAATGTTATGGTAGAAATTTACCGCCGATGCTCTTTTTTTTCTTCTCTCAAAGATTTAAATTTTTTATAGAAGAGTTACACCAATCTTGTTTCTCCCTTATACTGTGAATGTCTGTTCAATTCATTCCACCAATTTCCAGCTTCCTCTTCATGCCTCTTCTTTTCATCTGTCCTGTTACATCCATATCTTTTTTGCTCTTATGCTCAACTCACACATTTCAGAGAAGTCTTTATACCAAATTACTCTTCACAGCTACCCCACAGAAACACAGTCATTAAAAAAAAAAACACTGAATGAAAATGCACTAGAATTTGGAAAGTGAAGTTTCCAGCATGAATTGATGGACAGTTCTGTCATTTTTCTGCACACATTATAAAAATGCTGCAGGAACCTGAAGATGGCTGGCCGTGCTCTGTGCACTGCTCAACTCGTCTCCCCTTCTCTTTCCTTCAGACAAGCTCACACACTCAAGTAACCTCATTCCAAAGGCTTTCTCCTCCACACAGAACAGAAAGCCTGGAAGGAAGTCCTCGATTATTGTGGGAAAAGGGCCGGCCAACTGTCATCTTATTGGTCTGTCAAGTTGTCCATCTGAATTTGAACAGAAAAGTGCAATCTGGTAATGATCTTAATGATTTGTAGAAGTTTCTTCAATAGTGTGAGTGAACAGAGCTCTGTATTTGACCCACCATTCATTTTTCACCTTTATTCTTTATTTGGGAAAACATCCTGTAGGGTGGGCAGGAGTCGAAACCCCCAAATTTTTCATCAGGTAAAAAAAAAAAAAAAAAACACGTAATCATGGATGTGGCAACTGCAATCAATGTCGCAAACTCGTTGTTGGAAAATAATTTGTTTACATAAACAAAATAAAACGTGGTCAGGTTGAAGGAAGAATCAAAGACTAGTTGATGACTGTCACCTCTCTTCAGATGTCTCTTCATCTCACTCTATCCATTCAAATGAAAGAAAAATCAATAACTCCACATCTCATCTCTGATTTAGTCTGTTACATCTGTCATCATCATGTCTGCTGATATAATTCTCATCTCATTTCACTGATGTCTCTGACAAATTAATTTTCAGAGCCACCCTGCAGGGCCATAAAATAAATACTGATCGATAAATGTTCTTCTCCTCAGGCCAGACAGGTGAGGTCTGTGGCAAGGAGGACCCCTATTGGTAACAATGATGTACCACAGCAAAGGATGATTAACAAGTAAATATAACGAACAAAACAGAGGCTATTTTCTATATCTTATGTTTTCTTATACTTATTTATCCATGGCTGGAGTATGCATATTCTGTACACACTGCAGTAGGAAAGTGTTCCTCCCTCCAGATTTCTCTACATGAACTAGACAGTCTGTTGGCCAATGTGAAACCAGCTGCAAGAAATTTGTGTGTTTTCTTTGTCTGAAATCTCAAAAGGGATTGTTCAGTTTGGTTTTCTGAAATAAAGAAACATCATAAAAAAACGGGTATTTTATTTTTATTTTTCCGATGTGGAAAAAGTCATCCATGCTTTTATCACATCTCATCTTGATTATTGTAATACTTTTATAGTCTCTTCCCCGCCTGCAGCTTGTACAAATTGCTGCAGGCAGGCTTCTGACTGACTCAAAAAAATGTGACCATATTACTCCTGTTTTTGCCTCTCAACACTGGTTGCCTGTTGCCTTTAGGGTTCATTTTTAAATTGTATTACTTCTAAAGCACTACATCGTGCACCTCAACATGATATTGATTTTGTGGATCCATATATGCTTGTATGTAGCCTGAGATATTCAGATGGGGCCCTTTATTTATTCCAAGGTTTCGCCTGGTGAATAAAGATGACCAAGCGCAACCCCAAGCACCAAAACTCTAGAAAGTTGTGCCTGAGGCAGAGCTTTCAGAGCAGCATCAGAGCAGCAGACTCTGTGTCTTTTTTAGAAACACTTTTGAAAACTTAGTTGCCTATAAAAGCCTTCCTTTTTTTGTCTCTTGGCCATTTTATTGATTTGTCTACACCATATGCTGTGACTCTCAGCAATGACTTGCCTACTCTCATTCACCCTGAAAATTAGACGGTATCTGGTGAATGTTGCTGCCTATCTTATGGTCCTGTAGATTTATGACAGTATAGACTAATGTGCCCTATGGTGCTCATCTGTATGGTAGTTTAACATTCGGTGAAACTCTGAGTCAGGTCTCTATAGGAAGACTCCCTGGATTTATAGCACAAGGGATAGTAATATCATCAATAAATGTAATATTCTAGTCCTTTTGTTCTTTTATGTTCTTATCTGCATATGCAGGAAAAGAAATAGAAGGAAATTAACAATGAAAAAGAGAAGGAAATGAAACAGAAAATAAAACTCTTAATCTTCATTTGAGTTCATTTGTTAAATTATCACTGGGGTTACTGGAAACTGAATCTTAATGCTACTTCATTGTTGATTGCAGGCACATTATATTACACAGTACATCGGTACACTTAATGTGGATTTGGTTTCACAGTAGTGTGCACTTACACACAAATTCTCCACACCCTTTATAGCAACTACAGATTTAATTTTGGTCCCCAACTCTAAATTGTCCATCCAGAGACCTGACTGGGGAATTAAAATTAGCCAATCCTGTGCTTTTGATTACGACTGAAGTGAAAACTAATTTTTATAAACTTGTATTTAACTGATAACTCATTTACTCTTGTTATTGCTATAGTTTGTAAAATATTTTGTTTGGGTGTCCGATATGGCTGCTGCATTTTTGATGAGAGGGTTTTATCGAGTTTTGAGCCAAGTGGAGCCATAAGTCACATTTTCACATTTTCCAACAGTTTATTTTGTTTTGATCCTTGTGATTTACTGTTTGTAACTTTTACATGCTGATGTTGTTATTCCTGATGTAGAGCTACTGACGTTACCTGTCCCAGCTGGGCTGCCTGCTGCAGAATCTCCACTTTCCTCTGTCCACCTTGACGAGCATGGTAAGAGTTTCTCTGACTCTGGATCAGCAGCACCACCTCCTCCAACCCTAAGGATAGGATGAGAAGAGAAGAGAGAGGTGAAAAAATAGGCAGGAAGGGAATCAAGGTTCAGGAGGCAAAAAGCGGCACAGAAACAGAAACAGAAGCAGGGATAAAGTTGTGGAGAGGTAAAAACACATGGAGAAAGCTATAAATGAATGATTTTATTTCCATGTATGTCAAGAGATAGCCAGAACAACTGGAAGTAGAGGTGTGAAACTTTGGCTTTACATCAGCTCAGCTCAATTCACAATTCACTAGTCAGCAATTCAATTGATTTTTTTTTTTTTAATTCAAAACCGTAAAACCACGTAAACCATGATTGGAGTCGATTTGATTTAGTAACTTTAGACAAAATATATCCATTAACAAACATGTGCAATAATGTAAGACTATCCTTTTTCTTCTGAAATGTCAAAAAATGGAAAAAAAACAAAAAAAAAACACAATAACTCTCATAATATGGCTCACGACCAACCTTTCCACAAAATCTTGTGCAAGTTTGTAAATGCATTTGGAAGTTATGCGCCTTTTTGCCATAGGCCACTGCCACATCCCCTTTTGGCCAACTGGCATGAACACTAACACACACCCTCACACCCTCACACCCTCTCTCTCACACTC
>OMKZ01016509.1:0-17866 GCA_900302535.1 Neoniphon sammara
CTAATTGGCGAGGGAGCGGAGGAAAAGACCCTGTCGCCTGCCAGATGTTTCTGCAAAAGCCGTTAGCGCGCCGCAGGTCCGGAGCGAGGTGTCGGAGGCCTGCACATCAGGGTCCTGCTGCACACCTGGCTTCCCGTCTCGCTCGCGCAGCTGCGAACTGCATCGTGTTGCGTCATGTTTAGGCCGTCCCGTCTAGCTCTTTATGTTTTGCGTTGTCAGATTTAGTGTACTGTCAAGCAAAATCGCCCTGGTGGCTTGTTTTTGCGGTTTGGTCGGACAGAGGCCGCTGATAAATCAAAAATGGGAGTTGGTTTTCTTTCATAGTGAATTCGCTTCTGGTGTTTGATGCAGAGATCCTATCTGCACATCGGCCTGTATGTATAAACAGATAAACACACTGTGAAAGGCCTTTTGTACAAGGCTGTTTACATGATGTCAGACAGAAGAGTCAATTCACCTCCCTCACTCCCTTATCATGTTATTCTCTGGGTTTTTCCAAATCTTAATTGCTGCCTTTCTTTTACATTGTTTACATCAGTGTCTTATACAGTGTGCATCCCTGGGCTGGAACATGATATTATACGTTTATTTAAATCCCCTTTAATGAAATAGCGTGCAAACTGTGCAATGTGTTATCATGTTATTTAAGAGCATTACTATAGATGTAGCATACTGGAATTAGATTTTCAATTACTTATAGCACTTCACAATATCATGACGAGTGTTTCATGATTCTTGTATTACTTTGTGAGGAATAAACAAGAAGTGTTTGGTTTAGATTCTTAAAGGGCACGCTGTCAAGACTGCCTCTCATTTTTCAACAGCCCATCATTTTCCACAGCACATTATAAAAACTATTATCCTTCACTCATCACTTTTGGGAAGACAGAAGAGAAACGGGGCTTGCAGTGAACCTCAAGCAAAACCCATCTGGGATGTTTAATTACTAGTAAGCCGTGTTTAATAAGCAGTGGATCAGACGTCCCAGATCAGCTTGTGGAGGTGGAGAAACATGGGAGCGTATACCAACTCCGCTGCACTGAACTGATGTCCAAGGTTGGCACTGTAATCTGATAGAAGTGGTCGTAATAGTGGCAGGAGAAGGAGTTTGTCACTAGAAAGTCATCAGTTTGAATCCCTGGACAAGCTGTCAGAAGGTGGATGGGGAATTTAATGTCCCATGTCCTTCGACAGCCATTTCTGAGGTGTCCTTGAGCAAGGCACTCAGTGGAGCTGCTCATTTTTTATTTTGCCTTAGGTGAGGATACAGCTGGTAATTTATGAGACAAACGGAGCAAGGTAAGGCAACCACAGAGGAAAACGATATAGACAAAGTGAGCAAATATACAATGTATGTTGATGGGGGAGATCATTAATGAGTGAGGATGGACCAGAATGCATCATAAGATTGAACAGAAAGAAGGTAGGAAGTTAAAGGAGCTCTTCTTAAAAATCAATTGTTTATGCCTTTGATTTAAAGAGCATAAATCATCACCCGGTGTACGTTCTCTAATTTGACAAATGTGCTTTATGTCAAACAGCCACATAAAGAGAGCTGGCTGAATTTTGATGAGCCCATTAGAGTTGTAAATGATCCAGAGGAATGCAGACTGGCCACATGAAATTTTCAGTGTTTTCTCTCCTTCTTCACAATGCATGGAAAACCACACCGGAAAGTCTTTTAAGTAATATCTTGGGGTTAAAAACATGACTATTCTATTCTATTCTATTCTATTCTATCAAAACAATAACACTATCTAACTGTACAGACTTCTCTTGCAGCCTTTATAAACAGAAATACACATACAGTAAGACAACTGTGTTCATTTTTCCATCTCAGGTCCCCTTCCATAAACAATTCAGTCACCTTTTCACAGTCAGACTTTGCTGTCACAGATGAAGCCATTAAGAAAGATCCCAAATCCGTTTTGGCTCCTCCAGCAAATCATCGGGTTACACAATAAAAAACCTCCACAGAGAGGGATTGCATTTACAAGTGTCGCTGGAGTGTGGAAAAGAGCTTGTGAGATCTATAAATATATAAAATGGGTGATTTCACTTTTTTGGAGGGAAAAAAAAAGCACTCAAGGACCAGCTGTAGGTTTGTAAGTAAAAAAGGATCTGTAAAACAAGTCGAACTCTACACAGGGACGATGGGAATCACATGTGCACTTTTTGCCACTGACATTCAAGTGTATGTCTCTGTGTTTTGTATGTGTGTGTGTGTAAGAGAGAGAGAGAGTATGGCTTTATGTTGTAAGGGATCTTTGCTTTCAATGAAAATCCAAATAATACCAAAACCAGAGCATATTAACCTCTTTGATATCAGTTGATCCAGTTTTGTGGCAGGATTACATACAGAATTCCCAAACAGAAAAACAGATTCAAAACAGTTGTGCTTCCCAACAAAAGTTCCCGAACTGCTGACAATATGGTGGAGGCCAACATCACATTGCTCTGATACGAACAATGCAAAAGCAGACCATGTGGCTTTTGGTAATAACCAACCTTTTCTCAGCACCGAAGTTAAACCGGCTAATCTATCAGTCAGATTAAACTACTGAAACAAAATAGGGGCTGAAATGCAATGCACTGTATCTGGCATTGTGGGGGATTATCCAGAAAAATCAAAATATGCAGGTTCTGAAAACTGGCGGATCTGATGTATGAGCAGATGTTTCTGTCAGATGACATATCTCTCTCTCTCTCTCTTACTCACCTGTCTCAGTAAAAAGTCAGCACGCCAGTTCCAAGTCGAAGTTTTAGGCTTGTGGTATCACAGACAAGCATGACTGTTCTACACATTTACTGAATTTGCAATAGATGCTGCCACTCAATCTCACTTTCATGGATGCCAAGCACTTAAGGCAGGGAAGAATTCACAATTACAGACGAACACCTGGTCCTTGGCAGTGTGGATCTCTGTGTGTGGGTCTCAGGAGAGCTGCCAAAAGGAGTCAGTCAGACCTCAAGCACTGAACACAGTCTGGGTTCCTCAAACAACATCTAAAAACCCATCAGTTACTCTGTCGGAGTTGCTCCTCCTGCAAGGATCTCTGTAATGAACACAAATAAGTTCTTGTCCAACATACAGAGTCAGTCAGGTAACTGTGATTTGCAGGCATAATTAAATCCTTTATCTTAAAGTTATTTGAGTTTTACATCACCACTGTCTATGACAATCTGCCGTAATGGAGAGTTATAGCCGTGTTGTCGTCACGTCACTTTAGTCCACACGTTCTTCAATTAGTCTTCTGGTGAAGGAGAGATGAAGGATTTCTGACTTGACCATTAGCCTGAGCTCTAATCTGAGGTGTTGATTGACACTGTCTTCAATGGGTTTGTTTGCACAGGGTCTCGCCGTTAGCGTCTGTCATCCAGTCACCTCTCATACATGTCACGAGCGCTGCCCCGTGTCCCCAGTGTCTGGCCGTGAGTCAGAGCCACACACACAAACACAGCTTTCATTGTCGCTAACTGAACTTCCACATGCTCTTGAGTCAAAGGCAGTTCCCTTCTAGTTTAAGGGATAAGATCAGTGTTTGTTTTTTAGTTTATGCCAGTCGTCTTGGTTGCCCCTCCACCACATTACTCCTGGTGGTGTGTACAGACAATGTGTACTGCAGGTGGAGATATTAGGGCTTGTTTTCATACGTTTAGAAGAAGCCATCACACTTGAAATTTGCCCAAGCTAAATACTCCATCATAATAAACATAAGGCCTCAATTTGGTTTGTCAAATTTCTGTTTTATTGTTATTTTATTTGGGAGCTGAGTGTTTTCATGTCAGTTTGAACATTACATTACGCTCTGCTTTCTGTCAATCACCTGACGTCCACAGGAAGAAATGGAGGTGTTCACCAGGAAATAATACCTCAAAATATGTTGCCTTACAAACTTTATTGTCACATTTTTAAACAGGTCATCTTCGTTAGCTGGAACAGAAGCTAAGAATAAACTAGGTTTGACCATGATGAGCTAACATAACAAGCTAACGTTGAAAAATACAATTACAGCATGCTTTGCAAAATGAATGTGGGAAATGTAAGCCAGACGTATACAGAAGTAAATGGGTTATAACTCTAAATGACACTGGTAGGCTGTTCTTCTTTAAGAAGCAATTTTAGTCCGACACACCCATGATCATAACACACATTCACATCCACTTGTCTTCACCCTAAGCGAAAGACCTATTTCAGAAATACCTCCTTCATTTGTCATTGACAATTAATGTCTCATTTTCCCACCTCCATTGTGACACTGATACAGTGTGTGGGGTCTGAGGTACATAATGAAATATGCATGTCAGTCCAGTAATTACACACTACGAGGTGCTCTCGGGGTTCAGCAACCCTCAGGATATCATGCCATGCCTCTCTGATAAGCTGGGAATTTCCCATTTTTGCAGCCTGCCTGCTCTTTCAGGTGTTCAAATGAGCTTTACTATGGAATATCGCCCAGAAGCTTTTGCCATAACCTTGTTCAAGCAAGGTTATGGTTCTGCTGGAGGTCTTTGATGAATAATTTGAACTCCTGAGAGACACTGTCTGGTGCTCTTTGTTGGAAGTAGTTCAATCAACAAAGATTTTGTGCTCCAGGACCAGGAGACATAAATAATTATGGCTGTTTACTTGTGATACAGGAAGTTACAAGGGTAAAAACAGCAGCCTTTCAAAGAAAACAACTTTAAACTGTGGTGGCAGGATCAAACTTGACCAAACCAGAGTGACGATGGGGGAATAGATTGGGTTTCATGCAGGGATAATTTAACACTTCTGGAACATTTCACGTCAAACACATGGCCCGGGCAGCGCTCCTCCAGGAGAGAGTTTTATTTCACAGCCCTGTACCTGTTTTCAAAAAGTCTGCCACCACAGTTTCCCAACTAACATCACCGCATGTACCACAGCTTTACTTCGGCCCCAGGCACCTCAACATGTCGTTGTGTACTGTATTTGTTTTGTGGGAATGCATTTATTCATAATGCATTTGACTCAGTGCTGGTAGGATATCCAGAAAACCAGAGTTTTTCCATGCTGGGGACCGCAGTCATGACATGAGACAGATCCATGTAACATGCAACTCCTCATGACAAAATTTCATCTCAGTCATTAAGTTAAGAGTCTCTCAAATCACCTGACTCTTGGATCAGCTCACCTCCTTTTCATGTGGTGCAGCTCTCAGCTGGAGTGACATGCTGGCAAGTTGAAACTCATCACCAACACCACAGTATTAGTAATAATTTATTAGTTATACATCTGATATACAGGAATAGACCTGTTATAGGTTACTGTCTTTCTGAACTACAGTCTTCACAAAGGTTTTAATTGTACCATATTTATATCTTTTCTTTTTTCTTTCTTTTTTTGCGGTACTACCTGGAAAATAATCATCATTTGTATTAGCAAAAGCCTCGGACCACAGTGTTTTCTCTCACATCCTGCCCTGATGATCTCTCACTACAACAACAACAATGGTGATTTATTGGTAATCTTTTATATTACATAGGTTAAAGTTACACTGAAGCAAGGATTGTCGACCTAAAATGTGGAGCAGCGGGTGACCCATTTACACCTCTGCTGAAAATAAATAAATAAATAATCCCTCTCCTGGCTGTACTTCCTGCACCTCCTCCTGGTTCAAGAAGCCAAGCTGTGACACTTACACTGAAGTTGGCTCTTAATAGCTGCACACTTTATTTATTTCGGTGCCTCAATTGTAAGTCGCTTTGCATAAAAGTGTCTGTGAAATGACTAAATGTAAATGTAAATGATTGGAGCCGAATCCAATAATTAAATAATATGCCGAAGCTGACTAAAATTCTGGGTTACTGAAATCAGCTGATGGTGTTGGGATTTTAGGTCAGTGTTAAAAAGAGTATGAAAGTTATTTTCAGAAATTTATGTCATCTAACCAACATCACCTGGAAATACCTTTTCCTTATCTACATTCATATTACAACATCGAACTGCTTTTACAAGCGTATCATTCCTTCCCTTTAACCATTTTGTGAAGCAGAGCAACTTAGTTCCACATTTGATTGAGTCAGTACCTGATGATACTTGGACAACCAAGAGAACAAATTCAGAGTTTCCTATCTAATGCTCTTTCACCTGTCAGAAAGCATATTTTGTAGGTTTTGCTGTGCTGTTATCATGTGGTTTTAGAGTTTGAAGTTTGAGGGTTGCTGTGTGCTGTAGGCAAGTGGGGATGGTGAGGATGGAATAGGGCAACATATTACAGCAGAGTCCTTGGGCATACTCTGTTTCTCCCTCTTGAGTTAAATAGGACCTGTCCAGTTCTTACCTACATGTCTTATGCCCTGCACAATGGTTAGCGATGCAGTTTCTTTCCAAACATACCTGTTATTAGAAAATATTGGCACTTGACTTTATCACAAAGTAGTTACAAATAAAGACAATTGTCAAAAATGTTTGGGATGCGTGTCACTGTAGAAAGAAAATAAAACTTAACTTCAAAGTAATTGCTTTTATTTACGCATATGTCAGGAAGATACAAGACACAAAATAGGATGTGATTGGTACTGTAAGAACTCAAACAGCAACAATATTGAAAGAGAATGTGAGAAAATAGTGAAAGACAAAGAAAATAAGAATGGACTTATATTATATTTTGATGAATATAATTAAAAAGCTTTTTTCAAAAGGCGATACCATTCTAGGCTAATTAGCAGTGTTTATTTATTTTTGTTTACCCAAACTAGCACTTGAGAAATAAAGTCCACCCATGTTTTGCCTCCATTCTAATCTGTTTTGACCTTCAGCTGTGTGTTTCTTTTGGCAACAGACTTTGTTTGATATCATTGTTTAAGTCCTGAATGTTCAAATTTGATAATACTGAATCTTTTTGCGAGGATGCTAAGGTGTCTTCTCTCCCTTTCTCCCCTCCCTCCTCCATCCTGTCTCTCCTCTCTGCTGAGTTACAATCAGCAGTTTGTCAATCCCTGCTACAGGCATCAATCCACCACTGAAGTTCATCCTCTCAGCCGTGAAAATCATTCCTGTGTTTAGATACAGCCTTGCGACAAGGGCTTTTAGCACCGTGAGACCAATGAAGCGTTATCAGCTGTCCAACATGGTCTAAAAGTTCACAGCTACTCAACACAGAGGCAGACACCGTCGGCAAAGTCAGACTGCCATTCTCCTTCCAACAGGGGGAAATCAACACTCTTTGTAGATTCCTGGATAAAATCAGTAAAATATAGCTGTGATTAAACAAGAAGTCTTTATGGCAAGATTCTGGAGAGCCCATTACACCTCTATGAGTCCCCGGAGAGCGGAGGATGAAGGAAGTGGTACGGTGCAAAGGCCGATCCATCACGTAATGGGTCATGATCCAAAATTCCTCTCTCTGAACGCTGATCTTCTATATAAAACTCCAGAGTGCCTCCAGATTGGAGATAAGTAAGAGGCAGTGTGTGCCTGTTTGAGTGAGTGAGTGTCTGCTGGTGTGCTGGTCTATGTGTGTGTATGTGTGTGTGTGCGTTTCTATTTGTGTAAGGCTGCCTGTGTGTCTCATGGCTGTGTGTAGGCTTGTGTGTGAGTGACTCCAGACTGTACAACAGATAAGAAAGGGCAGCGAGAGGCACAGGGTATCCATTACTCACTGGATGCCTATGGAGAGCAGAAGAGGCAGCACCTGAATCCTGTTTAATGGTGGAAATGGATGCACACTCTCCCCACAGAGTAATCCCCCTTTATGGCCAACACTCACCTGTGATATATGGAAAGAAGACAGATGCCAGCGAGGGAGGCAGGGGGACACGGGGTGATTGGACAGCTTCTCTGGGTGATGCGGAGGCTGTGCATTTCTTTGAACTCATGCCACAGTCCAGGGTCATGCTGGGGGTGATTGAGTGCCGCTGTGCTCCCATAGGAGAGAGAAAAGGATGAGAACTTACTTCCAGCGAACCAACAGAAAGAAGAGAATCTAAATGGCCATACCTCAACCCAAGGTCACTACGGTGCAGTCCGACATCACCTTCAGCTCGACAAAAAAAGCAATCGGCAGTGAATCACGGAGAAAGGCCAAGTACGCTTGTAGTTGTGTAACTTGTGCGAACTTTTCACTCTGTTTGAAAGCTGAGAAACAGTAATAAAAGTAGAATTTCAGAGGCAGTTCTATGTGCAACACAGAGTCTCTTCCCTGTGCTGTAAGATTAAAATATGACTATGAAACTATAATCAGCTCTCCATCCACCAGGCCAGTCCAGGCATCAGTCAGAGCTGCTGCATCTGCATTACCTCTGTGGCACCTGACCCCAGACCTGCTTATTCTTTATTGTTTATATATGGAAAGAGAGAGATATTTTCTGCTCCCCATCCCCCCCAACCCCAAACCAGCAGAAACTTGAAGGCCAAAGACCTCATTAAAGTGTGGGAGCCTCCAAAGCTATCTCCTGGTGATTAACACAGGAATCAATTAATAAAGCAAAACTGCCAGCTGTTATTTATTTCCGCTTGCACGCAAGTGGAGTTTTTCACTGTTGAGGCTTTACTGGTCTTATTACCTCATGAAGAATTTATGTATAATTCATCGCAGTGAGGATAGGGCTGGAATAAAAGTAATGACTAATATCCAAAGGGATGGCAGGGGTCGTGCAATCCGGTTCAAATACTGCATAAAATAAAAACTGATATCTTGGGTCATGCACTGATGTGAATGTGTGTGTGTGTGTGTGTTATTGTGTCTTTGTGTGCATATGTGTATATATCTGTGTGTGTATTCAGCCTTACAGAGTGATGGGGAAACAGACAGATGAGGATAACTGTTTAATAATGGATATGTTTATACTACACTACCTGTTTTGCACTGGCATCATCAAAAAGACTAAAAACGCAATACTGAAGTATTGCTCCGGGGGCATGAACATAATCACAAAGTGCATCTCATTGCACGATCCGTGCTGCCACAAAGAAATTTCTCAGCCTCAGAATCAACGGGTACCCACACACACACACACACACACACACACACATACAAGCCTATAGTTCTTGTTAGTGGTTATGGATCTGTCACTGGGCCTCCTCTTTCACACTGGAGCATAGGGGCAGAGCACAGAGGACTCAACTGCCAAGGCTTTTATTGCTTTATTGCTTCCTCCCAAAGAAATAGAGCACAAAAGATGGTAAAGCCCCCTCCCCAAGCTCCCTTCAACCCCCTGCAGACCCCCTCCTGCTGGGAAGAACAGGCCTGCAGTGGGTAGGAAGCCTCCCTTTTGAAGGCCGGGCTCTGAATAGTTGGCTGCGGTCATCGTTATCCTCCCAATTAACACTCGTTTGTCTCCAGTGAATTCAATTAGAGCCATATTCATGAGTGACCAGCAGGGAAGGCATGTGTGTGTGTGTGTGTGTGTGTGTGTGTGTGGGGCTGCGGGTCACTTCCCCACCACATCAGAGCACTGTAGGCCGGCTCCTGTTCAACCAAGGCAACCGCACATATGTGAGGTCACCCTTTTCTCTGAAGGCCGATTTTTCAATCAACCTTGTGAAGCAGAAGAGCAGAGCCAGGAGGAGTGGAGGATCACGTGGAAGTTAAGAACAATACAGTTTAAGAGAAAAAAGTGAAAACATGGAACTACTAGCCCAAACAAAGTCTTTTCTCTAGTAACTTGAGTTATCCAGTAAACATCAAGTGAAACTTGAATTCGGTCCTAACCACTAAAGGCAGTTTATCTTTTTTTTATGCTGGAAAAAGAAAGACAATGACTACCTATGTTCCAAATTTTGAAACTGGTGAAGACTGTTTTGTTTTTGTTGGCCAACTTTATTTAGGCTACATGATCCAGAGTACAGCAATTTTGAATTGCAACAGGTATAAGGCTAGAACGTTTTGAATCCAAAAAGGCATTTTATTTGTGTTTCTCAGTGCTATATTGTGGTTGGTTCAAATGCCCTGTATAATTCAACTTGAGCCCGATTTTTAGTGGTAAGTTTTTTTAGATTAACACAATCAGCTAAATTCTTGTATTTCCTGATAGACACCATTAGCCTCTCCTATATTCTTTTGTTTCTGTTATTCACATAACGAAACAGTCCGAGCACTGTTAGGTTCAAATTGTCTGGAAAAAGGGGCAGCAGCAACAGGCATTTTTAAAAATACTTAGCTGGTGATTGGATCAACCATCTGTCTACTTAGTTAACTTGTCCAATCAGACAGACAAACATTATGATGTAATATAAGGGCGCTGACACTAAACAAACAGCAGCATGCATACTGCTAGCTTGTTGGCATGCTGGTACACGATTCTTGTCATTTTTGTAAGGAAACTCTCCGTTGATGACCTGTTTCTGTTTTCCAGTTCAGTGGACTGTAGCTCAGAGGAAGCTGACTGGCCTGGCTGTTTTGTAGCTTCCAATGACACCTTGGTTGGAGCGGGCCAGATGGTTTTGTGAAAAGGAAAATGAATTTGCGAGATCTGTGCCAGGTAAAGACACCATGATACAGAGGAAAGAAATGCGGCCTTACTTCAAAAATACCAAAACTATTCTTTAAGTATGCAGAAACTCTGTCTTATATAAAATGTGAAACAGACCATTTCTAAGAAACCTTTGAATGTGTTTTTCTTGGTACGGTCGCAGTAGAGTGATGTTAGGTGACCGTGGTGTCAGACAGCAGTGGAAAAGAGATCGTTCCCTGTTGAGCTCAGGTTTCACTCCGGTGTCTTTGCCCCTGCCCTCGGTGCCGCTGTGTAATGCCGTCCTCGCATGCAACGCAGACAGAATGTGTCAGCAGATAAAGGCAAATGAAACACATCTGTCTGATAGTCTGGACCGGCCTCTCTGCACTTACCGGCCCCGACTTCAGACCTCGTCTCCACGGGGAGAAAGAGACATTTCTAAGCGGTGAGGCAGAATGAGTGAAGCGCTTATCCCTCCGCATGGCTGATGCTGAGGGTGAGGAGGAAATCAGATAAGATGTCACTGAGGCTGAGCGACTCTGACGTCTTAATTGAGAACCCTGGGCCGCCGCTGCTCTGCATGAGCCGCTAGATGGGATGAGGTTATGGGTTTTCACTTTCTGTCATACTTGGCCAAATTCCACAGCTTAGTTTTTAATGTAAATTAAAACATACAGTCTGTCTCATCTCAGCATCGTGGTTTTATAAGGAATGATGAACACTGACACACATAATGACTATACTGTGCAGCGTTTGTTATTGTTATCAAGGAGATTGAAATGTACAGTAACCACATTTCCATCAACACTTTTTTTATGCCCATTTTGCCATATGAAATGTGCTGGATGGAAACTGCAAATGTGACTTAAATTTATACACTTCCTTGAAGAGGATTCACTCTGCGATAATTTACAATCGAAATCCATTTGCCAAGCATTTTATTTAATCACATGACCGGTTGATCTTCGACCTCTGACTTCAGACAGACAGAGCTGGCTGTTATGTCAGATGGCAGTAAAGTCAACAGGTACAGGTGCAGAAAACAAGAAATTTCTTTGTCTCATATATGCAAAGAATGTAACGCCAATATAAGACAGGAAACAGCAACGCTATGCATCTTTAATTGTAACTATGTCGACAGATAATGTCCATCTTTGCAAAACTAGGTACAGCTAGCAAACAAATTGGTTGCCCATAGCAACAGTCAAATGATGATGAGGTAGTAGGATACATCATCATTCAGCACCCACAGGAGGCCACATTATATTCGCTTAAACAGATGTTATGGAAACACGCCCTAATTTGCTTGATTTTTTTTCAGCATTTAATTATTCACTTGCAATGAATTTAAATGTTTTATGGAAATGCAGCTAATGAGAATCAAAACCCTGAGTTGTCTTTTTGGGCTGCTGCGGATGTGCACAATGCCCTCATTCAAAGTGAAGCATGAACAAGCTCACTTAATGTGACACTGAACTAAATCATAATGCTTCACAAATTCAGATGAGATGATATAGTAGCCCTCTTAGAAGTAGGGGAGTGGGGTGGTACCGTGGTTTGTGTGTGTGTGTGTGTGTGTGTGTGTGTGTGTGTGTGTGTGTGCTTGTGCATGTATCGATGTTTGAATGTGAGCAGCCTTGTTGCACTTCATGTCATTAGTCCTCAGTGTTCCAGTGTGTGTGAGGTCCGCCCGCTTGGAGACTCCATCGGCCTGTAGCCATGGCACAGAGGCCCTTGCGTCTCCTGAAATCACCTTCATGTGGAGTGACTTTCTGCTCCACTGGCGACAGGGCAATCCCACTCTTCATTTAATGGCTCATAATTACTTCAGAATAGTTTAACGATTGCACTAAATCCAAGCTGAAGTGTTTAGGCCTCTTGTCTCTAGGATACAGGGCAGGCCTGGCGTCAGACTGGGAGAATTTCCCCACTGCATCCAATACAATGCCCCTGCCATGAGCCCATGTCTTCACTGTTGGAAATAATCATATGAAAACACAGCAGAGTTGTGAAGAAGTGATATCAATTTCAATGCATATTTTTTCCAGTGAAGGCCAAAATAAAGAATGAAAAGATTGTTTTCCAGAAACGGGATCAGTTTGGCTCCATTTCATTCATGGCATTAAAAATGAAGACTTGCATCCAAAAATGGAATAATTTTGCCCAGTGGAAAATAACTCCACCAAGTCTTGAAAAGACTGGACAGTTTAAGAGGCTGGAAAGTTTTGTTTTTTCTCTGTCTTTTTTTATGAAAACAAATATATTTCATTCTGAGAGACAGGCGGTATGTGATGTTCTTCTCTATCCTAAAACCCCATACACCCCAATATTTCCTGAATGTAACAAGGCCAGGAGGATTTAGAGAAAAGAAATAAGGAGAAAAGCAGAGCAAAATATCTTTACAGTATTGTGCAATCACTCTTGATACAGATAACATGCAGTTTCTGTTCCTTGTCACAGCACCAGATGTAAAGTTGTAGATAGCAGTTTGGCTACTAAAAGAGTAATAAAGATAATAGCAAACATAAGCATGGTACTGTATAAGATAACTGTTCAGCTAACTAGTAGCTAGCTAAATCAGTATCAATAGTTTCTATCAGACAAAACAACAAAACAAGTGGGAATATGGTCCTACAACATGACTGAAGTACAATTTTTCTAACCACAGGTGTCATCTGCTCATTTTGGGCTTGGATCCATGATTGGAGAAATCACATTTGTTTGTGGATGGAACAAGGTGGCGTCATCTCACAGTGAGCTGTAGGCTGTGAGTGACAGATTTACATTACAAAACCTTTCGCAGACTTCCTCTATCATCACAATATAGAGGTCAGCCCCTCAATCAGCTGCTTTCCACTTTGTAAAACATGTCTGCCATTTGTGACAACAACTGTAGGAGCCAAATTCTGAGAAAGTATTTTGCATTTTAAGATTATTATTATTTGTTGTTATTATGCTTGCTTTATATGTATGTTGAATATTATATCCTTTGATATCATTCCATATACTCAGATATTATACATTTTGTAATCCAGGTTGTGGAAGTAAGGTTAATTTAATATACTTGTATTTCATTGGTTTATTATGAATCCTGTTCTGCGCATGTGCGAGAAAGGTTATTGGCAGGCTCAGGAATGTGGACTAATTAAGAGAGAGAGACGCGTGTGCGCTTTGGAAGCAAAAAGCCTTTTTACCGTCGTTCATAACTTTTTGCAACTGTTTAGAATAAGATATTATCCACGAGAAAGAAATATGGAGAAGAGTCATTTGACTGGAATTTGTTGATGATGACCGAAAATAAAGGACATCAAACTTAATTGGATCTGGTCTGTGAGTATCCTTCATTATGACTGAGGTGGATGATAAAAGGATAACATTGGATATGGATACGACGAGTCAAAATAAGCTTTACTGTGCCCACGTGAAACAGGTGGCTTAATTATAAGGAAAACACGAAATTGAAATTTTGCCACTACAACAACCTTTATGACTCTTGAAATGCATTACAGGCAGCATCGGTGTAGCATTTCTCTGAGTGCTATTCTACTTTATATAAACATGCTTTTCCTGTATGCAGTGATTTATCATAATCTTTCTGCTTTGTCATTTTCTTTCTTTCTTTCTTTCTTGTATAGTTTTGGTTTCTTTTGATTCCTTGCTTTATTTAGGCTATTTTTTCATTTGTTGTACGATTTCTTCTTGATAATCATCATCATCATCATCAAAGTCATCATCATCATTATTGATTCATTCATTCATTTCCTCTTGAGCGAGTGACCTACTCTGCACTCTCTGAAGCTTCACTGATCCAGTGTGAGCTCACTTGATAGTTGTCACACGTGCATCCCAGTCATAACATAAGGAAACCGGTTCAAAAACAAAAACAAGCTTGTATTCTGACCTTTTGGGGTGTTTCATAGGATCACACATTATTGCCGATTTCTAGGGGTCACAAGGTTTTGGAAGAAAAGCCCATCTGGAGGAACCTATGACACAGGGGTGCAGAATATCAGGTAACACTTGGGCCATATTTTTTTCCACAAGTGTCAGCTTTAGAAATGTTAAGCTCTTGTACAAGCATTTGAGTCTGACAGGCTTTCATTTCTAAGCTCACAACTTAAGTCCACAACAAGGGTGTCTTTGACTCTAACACTTCACACTGAGGCTCCACCAGTGTGACACCATAGAAATTCATGTGAAAAGGCAGCAGCTGTGAGGCATGAAAGTAATATCAGCAACTACCATTTATTTTGAAATGTTATATGTCTTTCTGTCTTACTTAAAGAAGTCTTAACTCTGTAAAACAGCATAAGTGATATCCTTTATTGCTCGTAAATGTTTCTTTTATCTCTGTTGTGACAAATAGCTTTGGTAGCGGTGGCAGCAAGCAGCTGAACAGGACACTTTGATTGTATGGAATTAAACACAAGCAGCTGGAGGGCTAATCGAGGGATATGCCATTTGGCTTTAATTACCGAAATGTCATGAAAGAACCACACTGGTGCAGTTGAGTTGAAAGAAAGGGGGGAAATAAAAGAGCACATAACAGAGGTTGCGTCTCGTGGAGATTTGTAGGATGTAAGAAAAGATCAGCGTATACGACTGAAAAAAAGGAGGAGAGTACAGTGCTTCCCTTCTGCTCTTCAGTGTGTATGTCTTTCTTTATGACCCCAAATTGACACGAGGGTAATGCATTTGTTTGTCATACATTTACCATCCTGCGCTCCACTCACATCTTATTTTCATGGTTTGTTTAATTGAATGATGGCCCACTGGTTCACAGGAAAGATAAAGACCAATACTGTAAAGGGAGCCTGGGAAAGAATGTCTTAGTCTGCAGGCTTTGCAAGAGAAAAAAATGTTTTGATTTCAGAAAGTGTTTTAACTTATTTGTAAGAAACCTCTTATCATTTAAACTTTTCATGCAACGGTACTGCGTTTATATATAGTATGTTGTTCATTCCAGCGGTATAAAAATTTCCGCTTCACCCTAAGACTGTCTGGTCATCAAATGCTGATCAAAGCCCCATTTCTCTTTGTCGTTTTCCTCCCCCAAAATACTCACAATGCGCACGATGGAAAGGTCAAATGCAGGATGGGAATCAAAACAGTTAAAGAACAAGACGTATGCCGTGTGAAGTTAAACAGGTCGGTTGCGGAATTACCCTTAAACAGATGCAGTGGATTAGGGGTGGAGCAGGCCACACCCAACCTGGCACAGACACATTACTCTTGATTGATTAGTGTGTAATTAGGTTGGTCACTGATCACTGGTTGACAAAAATATGCATCTCATCCTTTGCACTGTGGATGAACGAAGCCAACCAAGCGGTGACACAACAACCAGCAGCCAACCAGTAGCTTTCACAGGGGCAAAACTTCCAAGATTTCCTTTTTCAGGCATGACATTCACCATAGCATTGGGGGAAATTTTGTGTGGTTTTCTGGTGACAGCTGTAAGACGGCATGGATCACATAATCGTAAACAATGCTGCTCACTATTTCAAGGCGGTGACGCACTACTAAGGTGATAGGGCAGCAGATAAAAGTAGATAGAGATGGGGACTTTTAGATAAGTGCAGGGAAAAAAAGGTGTACCAAGGCTTGGAATAACCAGATTAGGACGCAGTATTACAATAATCCATTGAGGCTGGAGTGTCAAGTGTAGGCAGAACTGCGTCACAGCTGGTCACGGTTTCCTCTGTGCGAGCTGTGGCTTTGGCAGCCAGCTCTCCAGGATGGTTATTGTGAGGGGAAGGAGGAGGAAAGGCTGACCACCTTTCCCAAGCTGAAGCACAGTGTTCTTTTCTTACAAACTCAGCTTTTTTTTTTCTTCCTCCACTTACACACCCAAGCCACCCCTTCCCCCCTCCGTTCACACAAAACCAAGCTGTCGTCACCAGCGAGACCGTTCTTTCCTCTCCGTCTGTCACATATGGCCGGAGGTTAGCCAGTCTGGTCTGAGGGTTCCTGTGGACCTAGACAGCAGGTGAGGTCCTGGTGAGCGCTGAAACCCTGGAATCCAACATCATAAATAACAAACTGTTTCAGCGTTTTGGGGTAACAAGACCACGGAGTTTTCCACATTCCACCGTATGAACCGAATCCGTATTCACCATGAGCAGGTCTCACTTTTACTGCTTAACATAAAGTGGGCCCATACTAAACATTAACATCTTCAAAATAAGACACATCATACATTTTCCACTGGACACAAGGTTTAAGTTGCCAAAACAGTTTCCATATGAAGTTGTAGCTGTGATTGTCCACTTTCAGATTCTTGTATGTCCATAATATTGTGTTCTTATGTTTAATAATCCACATGATTTTTCTTTCTGTTTATTTTGGTGACACCTTTAGTGTTCAGTGTATGCTCTGTCCCAAAATGCTATAATAATAAAAACACTCAACATAGACTGCAGCCTTTTGTATTTCTTAAATTTATTCTTAGCAAATTGCTGTTCTTACATCCCACTCAATGATTTTACATTGAACAAATGTTTAAAAAAGGTTTAAATGGCTATAGGCATTTAGGATAACATAGGGCTACGTAGGGTTTAAAAATGAAAGTTTAGTAACCATCTATGTGTTAGATTATGTCTTCTGAGATAAAGCATTACCTTGTACATATGAACTTCTCTGGTGCATGTGCTTGATATTAATGGCTGTTTATGCATTCCTTAAATATGTAACAATATGTTTATTGCTTAGTCTAAAACTGGGTTATACATAGCCAAAAGGATGGTGGGCTGTGTGAGAGCTAAAGGACAGATGCAACACTGAATTGATGTCTAGTGCTCAGCGGGACAAAACACATCACTTTGCAACGGAGGACTTTTCCCAGGCAAAAGGGAGTCATAGATATTTGGATCAGCAAATGTAAAAGCTTTCATAAACTGGATATATGTTGAACCACTTCTGCATGATATCAACTGGTGACAGAGAGTAGCAAAAGTGACATTTATTGACATGAAAAAGTTGTGGATTGTTACTTTAACCAAAGTGAAGTGCAGATCCAGATGTCTTGTGTCTGCGATATGTGGAGAGCCCTGCAAAGTTGCAAAGACCTTTGCACATATAGAGGTCGGCGTGGATGGACGTGTAGGTGAAGGGAGGGCCATAATAGAAGCTCATAGCTCATTACATGACTCTTAGTAAATAACATCCTCCCATACAGTGGTCACCAAAAATCCGACTGACCCTCCTCTCGCTCCCAGCTCTTTTTGTGTCTTTCCGAACGAATCGACTGCGGCTTCCCAAAGTTAATCTTTTCTTCTTTTAATTGTGGCCATCCTCTAAAAAAGCAGTACTTCTTAACATCTTAAATAAACCAAACTCCCTTTTTCTCCAGTCTGAAGTTTGTAAATCCATCAGCGAAGAATTTCAAGAGCCCACTTTGTTTTATGGCAGCTAAATTTTCTTGCAGGCTCCCCCAGCTAACCTCAGG
>OMKZ01016515.1:0-14001 GCA_900302535.1 Neoniphon sammara
TGTAAAGGCACGGTTATCTCCGTCCATCGTAAAAACGTTCACTCCCCCGCAGGGACTAACTGGAACAACATAAACTATGAGAGAAGTGTATGTATAAAATGTCACAGAAGTGTTTTGTTTCAGTTAATGAAGCATGAACGGCTACCAGTCGAGATTGCTCCAGGCTTGACAATACACAATGTAGACATAATAAAAGATGGAGCATAATTCATACTAACACAGATGACATTTTCCCATAATGCCTAAGCATATTTGTACAGTCATGGGCAGATGTGTGAGTGACTTTAGCGTGACAACTATGACTGATAGCGTTATTTTGTTGATGTTCACAAAATGATGTGCTGTTACTATGTGGGTACCTGATGACATAAACTGTATCTATAAATTCTGCCAAAATGTCAACTGGGCCTCCATGGAAAGTTTTCTCTCCATCATCCCATAAAATAAGTGATGATCCTGGTTGCTGAGCCTATCGATCCTGGGCGTGAAGTTCAGTACTGGGCCGGAGTGGTGCCAGCAGATATTTACAAGATGCCTCTGTTGCCCCTGGGAGGGAGCAGAGGGCACCCTGCTCCCCTGGGAGAGTCAGATATGGAAGAATCCCTGTTGTTGATCACACACAGTAAATCTCACCTCCTATCTCATTGAGTTATGAGTATTTTCTGCTGCTCTGGCGCTTTTCACGCTCCCGATGACCAGACTCAATTACTCCGGCAGCTCTCAGCTTGCTGCTTATATCTATCGACCCATCCGGGAGCTAGACACCAGGCCCTGCTCCCTCCTTCGCGGCGACACACATTTACTCCCATCTGCCTCACGTACTCACTCACTTCTCGCACTCTATTTCACTTTTATTTCCCAGTCGTCTCCTCATTCTACTCTCCCGGCCTCCTCTCATTTCTTATTGCTTCTCCCCTCTCATTTCTAGTTTCTCGGACTTTTCATTCTGTCTCACGCTCGCCGTCTCTCTCTCACTCGTTCTCTTTTTCTCCCTCAGTTCTCAAAGGAAAGCCACTATGAGGACCATTAGTCTTGATGGTTTTCCTGTCTTCCCCCCACATTCTCCTTCATTCTCATTCATGGCACAGGCTCTACTTCAAACTGCATTAAAGAATTCAAAGTCAGCTTGATTTCCATCCGAATCCATATTCAAGTCAAGCCTTTTATTTCAACCATGTCCTTAAAATCGTAAAGAAAAAAAAGGAATTGCGTGACATGCTTGAAATTACAAAAAAAGAAGAAGATATTCTGCTTCGAAGTTTCTTCTCCGCTGATACCCACTGGGACTATCATTACCGGCTGAATTTAGTATGTCCAAAGTTGAAACATATTTCATCAACTGCTGAAGCTGTGATCTGAATAAGTATAAAATCATATGCTATTAATGCTTTCCAATATGTCTCCAACTTGCCATTAAGTTTCACAGTCCTATAAAAATGTAGCAAATAAATCAGGAAAAAGATACCTGGTCCTGAGCTGCTATAAAGTCTAGACAATATTAACTCAACCTTATGCAACCTTATAGCGTTTAAAGTTCACGGGGTATCATGTTTTGTCTTTCTGCACTGCGCCATAAACCAGCACAGGTGTCTGTTGAGGACAGTGGGGTGGATCAGGTAGATCAAAACGGCAGATTAATGGTGCGCTGACTTGAGATGTGAGTCTGCAACTCTATATGCAGAACACAAACACACTCACACACACACTCCTCTCTGGACAGCATTGTTAAGTATGAGGCAAGGTCTTCCACCAAGCAGCAGGAGATAAACTAATTTCTACTACAGTGTGTTAATGTGGGGTTTTTCTCTTCGGAAATGAGACTCTGCAAAGTATTGGGAAACTAGCACGGTTCATTGTGTCAGAGGAGGATGTCCTGAGCTGAGGGATAGAGGAGACGACAGTTACAGCATGTTGGTGTCTCTTTGCTCTGTTTGCTCTCTATGCTGATTAACTGGAGGTACATGACACCCATGTGGCAGGTAATCCATGTGTGTAGTAATTGGTACTGTCTGCCCTCTTCCCCCTTCTCTCCGTCTCTTTAATCACCACCTGAAAACTGCATTGACTCAGTATTTTTCAAGTTATATTTCCTATAGATTGCATGTATGAAAATCTTCCCTTGCATGGATGCAAAGCACAAAACACATGCCAACCTCTCTCTCTCTCTCTCTCTCTCTCTCTCTCTCTCACAAACACACACATACGGCATATCTTTTTTCCACTGTTACAGCTTGCCTGAGGAGGGATATGCTGTCTGCTATAGCAGTGCAACATCAGCATCCTGCAGCAGCGAAGGGAAAAAAATGAAATTTTCCATGTGATTTTGACCATGTCAGCTGGCAATTACTGCCAAAAAATGTCAAGATTGGATATAAAGGGTTACTACAGGCTACAGACACATTACTCTATTTATATCATTTGAGCAACCCATCAGCAATTTTTTTTATAAGGACAGTTTCTGCTGTTTGCCGTCTAGTTAAAGCTGTCAAAACAAAAACTCTGCTTCATGGCTACAATCCTGCACGGATGGCTTAATACAAGTAATAGGGTAATAAATGGTACAATTAGAATAATTAATTCAGACTAAGATTAACACAGAATACTTCCAATTTCTCTTACACAAATAATGACATTTTCCAAATCTCTGCATACTTGACAACTTTGTGTGTGTGTTTATGTGTGTGTGTATGCGTGCGTGCGTGCGTGCATGTGGTGTCATAAGTCTTGTTTACAACCAACTAAAGCAGTGTACTACTCCAGCTCTAATAGGGAGAATTGAAATACAGACAGTTGAACACTTTCTATTTTGCTTCTCAAATTGGGCTCGGAGACGGTGAGTAACCTAGCAGGTGGTGTCACAGACATTCTTGGAGTATCACTTTAATTATTGATTTAAATGCAGTTGAGGGTGCAGACAACAAAGAGCTGAAGAGGAATAGCTTGGCAGAAAGAGAGAAGGAAAAGGGGAGGAGCAGGAGGGGCAGTCCATGAATTATACATATACCCCACAATCAGAGGTGCCTGCCTTATTTATGAGCAAAAAAACCACACAGCTTATCCAGAATTGAGCTTTGTCTGCTGTGGAATGCAATAGCAGTTCACTTAATACTTAATGACTCTGAAGTTTCACCTAGACACCTACACATCGATGCCCACTCCTCCTCTCAGGCCTCCTACTCAGGTCCCCTGTCATCTCCTGTGGTTATGTTATGCAGCGACAAGAGTCAAAATTACAGTGGCTGTAACAAGAGCCTCCGTTATCACCTTCCTCTGGGCTCAGTTTACATTTCATGACAATTAGACTCAACAGGATGTATCCATCATGTGGGGTCAGATTTAAGATAAAGAGGCCAGTGGGCCTTTCACTTTGACGTGGCCTGGGAAAGCCAACCCCTCTCCACCTCCACTGGCCCTTAAAAATGATTCTGCTCCGCATCTCTGATTTACTGTATTCTCTCCCACATGGTCTCGCCATGAGCGATGACACAAACTGCCGTAATGTCATAATGATAGACGTGTGAACGCAGAGCTGAAAACGGGATCGTATGATAACATGCTTTCCCAGCGCCGACGCCATTTATCTAAACTTCCCATACAAAAAGATTTAAGGCTCACATTTTCCGCACAAAACAGATGATAAATGCATTTCTGTTATGACAATGTCATCCTTTGAGGATTGAGGAGGTAGTAAACACGCTAAGAGGTTTTAGGCTCGGCTGACATGTTCCTGCTGTGGCCACTCAAGCCGTCTCAATCCCTCCTCCTCTCAAACGAAATGGGGTCGATTTTGAAACCAGGGGTTTCTGCCACAATGTAGGCCAACGTGTACAACATGACGAGCCTTTGAGGGGAGGAAAGCTGTGTGCTAATCCGGCACTGCAGACAGTCACATTCCTCCACTATCTGCTCTTTCTGCTCTTGTTTATTTGAGTTTGAGAAACACTTCAAATCCACTAATCCCACTCACCCTCTCCAGTTCCCACCAACAGCTACACCTGTGGTTCAATGGCTATCTTTGAATTGTAACCAGCTTTAGAAAAGACAAACCACCCAATTATAACATGTACTCTATCTGTTAAAAAGTGACAATTGATCTCCACTTGGTGTCATTTTATGTCATTTCTACTGTAGCACAAAGATGGCTTTATAACAGGACCACAGGGCAAAGTGAGGGCTAAGAGCTTAGGATTAACACTGGTGTGGATGTTAAGGATCAAAACAGATCTAAAGACCAAATGACAGATTTTTTTTCTCCACTGCTGATACATTTACAGTCTTAGAAAATCCTGACTGTAAATTACTGCGCTGAAATACTGACCTCCAGGTCAAAGGTTAGGAGGACTGAGTATCTGACACACATTCTGGTTATCCATCCCTCAAACACGTTCACAGGCAATCTTTGGGATTTGACTGCAGCGTTGAATGTAACTGAAATAAACTGATAAACTGTCGTCTGCTAAGTACATCAGCTTTAGGACTCTTACATTCTAATCTTCCCTTCTCCAATGAGGCCGTTGGCGAGATCAATTCAGTAATGAAATGATCACATAGGCCAGAAATAAATACCACAGATCAGCTTCATGCAATTGTTTATCGAAGCTGAAGCAGGAGCATGTGCGCTCGGCTAGGAGAGGACAACAATATCAATACAGGACTGAAGTTTCAAGGTGAGCGTGACAAGCCATTTGGCCTGTATATCTGGAGAATGAGAATAAACACACGACACTTGGATGAGAGCAGATTGTCTGTGTGACTGGTCATTATTAAAAAAAAAGAGGATTTTACAGCAGCTTTGATTACAATAATCCTTCAAGAGAAGCAAATCCCATCTGACAGGCAGAGGGTGTGAAATCGGGCTCTCTTTGAAAGCTTGATTATCTTAGAAAATAAATGGCCACTTTTCAAAGGATCCTTATGCTGTGTAAGATCAATAAAAGCACTGGTTGATGCAATTCTTGTCTATCAGAGCTCTTACAGACAAACTTGATCATATATATGGCATTTTTCTTTATGAGCCAGTGATTTATACATTGCATAGGTATTGGGCAGACAGCAGCTTTAGATATGAACTGCCACCGCTGCTGCTTTTCAGGCTCATCTCCTGCGTCTTTTGGTCTTGCTGTGGGGGTTTTTCACTCTGTGCCACCCACCATGTGAATAATGAGCTCCACAGATAGCAGCCAATGAACCGACCCCTCCTTTAGCCAATGAAACTTAACAACCATGTCCAGATCAGGTCCTTCCTGCTGGGACTGACCAGCCCCGCTTCACACTCCTCCACCACCCACACACATTCACACACAAACACACACAAACACACACCGACGCGCATGCATACATTGCCTCAAACTAGATAAACACAGGCTTCAGAGAAATTATGGTGATGTATCTTTAGATGATCTTCTGAACCTTGAGTACAGCTACCTTACGGCGGTAGCTATTATATCAGGAATATATGAAAAGCTGAATATTAACTATGTCAAAACAGTTAGGAATGTCTCTTTGCATTCTGCTTTAGCACTTAAACTGACATGGAATCCAGACAGTGCAGACTTGACGGTGATTTCCACTCCGCCGTGCTTTGAGGTGTTGGGTGCCGGTGGTGTGGCCTGTCGTCAGTCAAGAAAGAGCAGGGTGTTGAGACGGACGTCTGGCCTCGACGTGACCAAAAGGGGCTTTGAAGTCTGACCAAGCGCACAACAATCCCAGCCATGCCCCACCATAAACCTTCCAACCAGCACCTACTTTATCAGATCTTTTCAGTGCGCCTCTAAATATACTACCCACCGCCAAAGACAAAGAGGACCACACAAAGGCCCTAGTGAACGCCTCAAGCTTATAGCCCATGAGTAAAGTGATATTTTCCCTTCGCATATGTTCCTATCTTCCTTTTGAATGAAGATGAATGCATATTCAGGACTGAGCCAGCGCTACCAATTTAATTTTATTGGACTGGCTGACCCAGAAAAACACTACTGTCGGGGAAGTTTGACCATTTTATTTTGGCGTGAGAAAACGAGGGGGTTGGGAGGGGGGGTTGACAGCGGGCTTTGAAAGACACTTTTGAATGAGAGACATAGTAGCATTCCAATGATTGTTATTCAGGCAAACTGCCCCAAAGCTTCCTACATGTAAAGACCAAGGCGCATATATTCCAAAAGGGTAAACACTCCTTATTCTCTGGTATGTGCAACCCAGGGTGTGATTGGTAGGAAGAAAAAAAAGGGGGGGGGGCTCAAAAGAAGCACCTGGGTATATGTGTGATTTCTGTGAAAGACGTGCACGACTCATTGCCGTCAAAGAGCAAACAGACAATGTTGTTTTCTAAAGCTTTCCCTTTGGCAAGCTCTTGGTAATCCAAGTGTAGGGATGTGGCGGGAACAAAGAGAAACGTGAGCCCAAGTCAACAGCTCAGCGCTAAGAGATGTTACAGCAGAGATTGGTGGTTTTAATTCTATTCAGCTTGGCGATCACCACTCTCTGATTCACTGAGGGGTCAGTCTAATTGGAAAAAGGTAAACTAAACAACAAAGAGGACATTTAGGCTTTCTATCTGTCAATAAGAAATACACTAAGCTTTCTTCTTGAGAAATTCTGAATGATGGGCACGTTCCAGCGACTCTCTACAGGCCAACATATCCAGGCATAATGCATAGGTCCTTTCTTCCCCTCCATCCCTGAGAGCAGTTTGAGTAATGAAGTGCGTTGCTCTGTTGTAGACCGGCATTTAGCTGCCTTAAGTCAATCCTAGCATTTGATTTGGAGCCTGGATCACACCCTTGAGGAAAGCAACCCTGCTAATATCAGCCATGCTCTGAATGTTTAAAGCGTCTTGGCTGCTTCGGCGCGCTCTCTGATGCACACGCACAAACTCTATTTTCTTTGCACCAGCAGAAAGGGAGAAACGCCCTGTAGTTTTTAAACTTTCAGGGAACACATCCAAACTCCTCAAGTGGGAAGCTCTAACAGTAGACAGACCAAATGACAATAGCTCATAGAAAATGCCTGCTGCCTATTCTCCCGGCGTCTCTCCGCTGAATGGAGTTTGTCTGCTGGGTGGCTGGGCTGTCGGCCCTGTGCTATGGCATGATAATGACTCCCCGGCTCTCCGAACGCCACCTCGCTCCGCTCCAGAGAGAGGGCAAGCAGGTTAATTACCATGACAATGGGGAAACTGAGAGCGGGGCCGACTCTGGACACTGCGTGTGAGATGGCCACGATGACTTTCTCATCTCAAATGGAAACGGGAGGCCTTGATTTCCTCAAATGCAGACAGATGGACAGGGTCACAGCATCTTTGTCTAAATTATTAAGCAGCCCTTCCTCACATTATCTTCACAGGCAGGGACTTCTCTACGGCTTTTTAACAGGGTCCTGGGTGGACAGGCCTTCTGCCCTACTGCACTCCCTAGGAGCCACTGCTTTTGTCTCTCTGTTTGACTGTGTGCTGTTCATGAAGTGAAGAGGCTAATCAGAGGCTGTAGAGCCATTCACTGGGAACCACTGTACAGCATGGGCCCATTCGGTACGATTGTTAGAGCTGCCACAATAGTGCAGTGTTTTGACAAACACACAGCCCCTAAGTGCACACTCAAGTCAATGATGTGGATGTGAAGTGTGGCTATGTTTGCTGCTAAAACATTGACATTTGGCCCCAAATTAAATTTCGGTGCCACACCATAGCCTGCAAGTAAGCGTAGATCCTTAACAGCCGAGCCAAAAAATAAGTTGCTCGCCTGGCTACAATAAAATTCATGGGAGACCTCTTGAAACTATATGGAACAGCAGAATAGCATAGCACTGCAATATTAACGGATTATTACTTTTTAAGAGTCTACATCAAATCCAGCCTCATTTAAATTACAGCCTCCAAGTAGGATAAGAAGTGCAAACTGACATGCTTGTTAGTGGAGAGAGAACAAGAAGTCCATTAAAGAATCTCTGACATTTGCAGAGTTTCAGCAATGTTAGCTGGTTGATTATGAAAACAGTATGCTGTGCTTGGACTTGCAGCCAGCAAAAGCCTTTTCAAACATAAAACTCTGATGAATGACTGGGGAATGACTTGTGCCAAGAACCAGTGTTGGCCATCACAGTGGAAAGGAGAGAAACAAGTTTCACTGCATTATGGAGAAAACAAAGGAGTTTTCCCTTCTAAAGGACCTATACACTGATTTAAACACAGATTCAAACTGGCCACAGATGGTTTAAAACACAAAAAGTCACCTTCAACAGAGAAAAAAATGTCACATTTTTTTACATATTTAATAAGCAATATTGTGAAGATTTATTGCATTCACCCAGAGGTTCTTAAATTATCACATGGTGTTTGATATGCCTTAGCCATGCGTAATCAAATCACATTAAAAAGGAATGGAATGGGTAGGCAGACAATTTACATACAGATTAAGACAAATTCAGTGACATGACAGGGAAAACCACATTGTAAAATATGTATAAGGTAAGATAAGAGAAATTGTGATTTATTCCCAAAGGAAGAACAGAGCACAATGGCTCCGCTGTACCCCTGACATTTTCAGCTAATTACAACTGCTACGGAAATTAGTTGAATTTCAAAAAGGGAATTTAGAAATCAAACAGAAAGAGTAATTTCATGAGGCCATGAATACTATACATTGATTGTGATTAATCTGTGCAACAAATGTGAGGCCATGTTAAATCAGCATAAAAAAATACAGCCACTCCAAATTTTCCTGAATTTCCAATTAATCATCATTCGTAATGCCGTGATTGGCCCAAATGTTCAGCATGCAGTCCTGTGAGTAAACCACAGTCCTCAGACACTTCAAGGAACATGATTGATGTTACATCTTTCAATTAAACAGTGCGAGAAAACACTAACATTCATGCAAGAGACTATTTGTTTTTGTAACTTTGCACCACACCAACTGAAAAAGCCTTATGGGATTAGATCCAATTTGTCACCGCCTTGGCAATAACACACTTCCTGTATATTATTCAGGTTTTTATAACATGTAGGAAAACACGGGAGAGAGGAGAAGCAAACAGAGGCATTGTGTTGTGAAAGCGAAAACTGTACACATACACATAACCATTGTTTACTTCTTGTCCTATTTCGAGTCCTCACAGGCCAGCAGTATTGGATCCTGGTTTTTGACGGTCTGTCTGTGAGAAGATGAGAGCCTTTGACAGCTACACAGAGAATCGTTCAGATTCCTGCTCTGGACCAGGAGTTTGAGATCAGCTAGGGTGTCATCCTTCCTGTTTCAACTCCGTGGCGTTCCCTGTCTGCACTCTGCACAGCGCAACTTTGAGGGCCTTGTCAACAGCTCCAGAAGAAGCTGATAGAATATGTCAGCGCCATCTTTTCAGAGGAGCTGTCAACACCAGCTTTGTATCAACCTTCTTCGGGACAGGGCACAAAATACAAACAAGCCCTGCGGGAAATGCTCCGTAATGCATCCTACCGAAAATTCCAAATGACAGGACTGGAAATAATCATGCTTTGTTTTCATAAATCAGCAGGCAGTAAACTTATTTATATCTTATCTGACTGTATCTCATTTGTAAGCGCAAAAAGATGAAGCAGAAATAATCTAGGAAGAACTGCCTGAAAATCAAGAGTGCCTGTCTCTTGATAGGTAGTGTACCTAGCTCTCCATGTGAAGTGATACTTAGAGGCATGATATAACTAGTCCTGTCGTGACTAGTCTACTTTGTGTGGTATTACCTCTGGTAATGAGACATGCATGTGTCATGGGTCTTGTTTGTCAAAAAAAAAAAAGGAGCTACATTACCTTGGAGCACTGCTTGTGATTCTGGCACCACACCAAGGATCCATTATTCTGTAGGAGAAAAGAAAAAGGCGCCATGAGTCACAAGTCCTGAGTCATTATTTGATGTTTTGTTGAAAATACATTTACAGTCATCGATTCATCCAATGAAAGTATTGTGAAATCCAAATCTCTCCCATCACCTCTACCACTTTCTAGCCTGTTATGGCGAAAAATAATCTTAATACTAACACTGCACAAATTTCACCAGCCACTTTGTGTCCGTTTTGTATGCTGAGTGCACGTAACATAAGCAGGAAAGCGGGAGCAGGAACTGATGTCAGCACTCCTATGTAGACAGCAGATACAACCAATTTCCTCTAATTGCTGTGGAAGTGCCACCTTCTGCGTTCCAGTGAGGCAAACATTTGGTCCTAATTGTGCTGCGTATTTATAATACGTCTGTGTGTAAACAGGGAGAGTCATTGGGCGAAGGACCAGGGGAGTAAATGGCTCGTGCAAGTGGCCATTTCCTGAATTTCAATGGAGCAAAGAATTATACTGTCATTCTCTGCAAACAAAATTGAGCTTGAGCTTGGATAGCAAGTGCAAGGCTAGCTCTCCAGAAGATGTGACCACCTGATCAATATAATAGGGGACTAAATGCTAGATAATGATTTGTCTCAAAAGTAAGAAGTTCAGGGTCTTGTTTCATGTCTTATTGATTCATGTTTTTCATCAAGGATGATGAAAAAGTGAGAAATCCAAATGCAGAAAAAAATCTCGCTTTAGGCTCTGAGTTGAAAACTAACACGCATTTAAAAGAAGAAATTAATGGTCATTCTAGTCTGGGTTAGACCTGAATCTGAGCTTTAGCCTCAGACATTCTCGGTGCTTCATATTAGAGCAATGAGGTAGGTAGAATACAGCCAAAGTTCTGCAGTCTGCTTAAGTTCAATGTCAAGTTCAAAGCCTTTTCCAACAATGTAATCCAGAAGAAATTTCCCATGAGACCTCAGGAGAGAACTTATCATTAAAGGGTTTAATTTGACATCCAGTACCAGTAAGTGCTGTGCTTTTGGTGTCAAGGGTAATGGTCAGACAGCTTCAAACAAATTCATGATTGTATGATCATGTCAAAAACAGAAACTCTCTTGCAAAAAAGGTGAGGGTAATGACACAAAATATATAAAGTATGAGTACTCAGGAGACTAGAAAAAAGTTGTTAATATTGTGTTAGTATATAAAATCCAGTAATGGGTGGTAACTTGGCTGTAGCCTTAGTGTGCAGCTGAGTTTTGCGTGCATCAGCAGGTTTTATGTCCTCATGTGGGTGTGAAATAGAGCACATTCTCTGTTTGGCTTCATATTGATCAAAATATGAATGATTGCTTTACTAGTACATAATCAATGCTATTTTGAAGGTAATGCTGTACTGTATCACATGATTAAAATCCTCATTGAATGTGCTAACATATGAAAAATGATCAATCAAAAGTAAGCCACATCCCACACTGGTGACACCCAGTAAATAAAGCCTTGACATTTCCATTGGCAGACAATCCTTCAGGATAATTTATACAGATTGTCACAACTCTAGCCCATGTCTTAAATCACCAGTCTTGTTTTTGACACCTTTCCTCAGCCATCCATCAGTGGCGACAGGGCCAGATCCACAGAGGAGCTAATTTTGCTGTGTGACAGCATCCCTGCAGCAGAGAAGCTCGGTAGGATGTTGCCCCAGCTGTCCAGGCCTGACCCCACCATGTCAGGAACCAATGGGGAATAATTATAGGTCAGGACTTCATCCCTTTGACTCACCATGACATTCTTTGGCAGTCGTAACATTATGCAGTCCTGAGGACTGTCAAGGACTCCGTCGAGCGAATGCTGTCCAGATATGCTCCTATGTAACTTGGGTTGCATTTGCAGAGAAGGTCCCAGACAGTGCACTTTGACTCGGAGGTGAGCTCACAGCTTTTTAAGTGTCACCGGTGGAGCCATGCAAACAGGGTACTCATCCCAGAGATATATTATGGCTTCTGTCAGCTGAGAAGTCAGAGCAGGTGGCCGGGGGCATGTTGTATTGTCTAGACATCTGAGAGAAACGTGCACAAAACCCTTTTTACCTCTGAGGACAGCATTCCTCCTTTTGAAAGAGGAAATCTTTTGTTTCCTGCAGGCCTCTGATTTGGATTAAACTGATCTCGGTTTACTCTGGTGAGCTGCTTCTGAATGCCATTGTGCCAATGAATGCCTAACACAGAACTACTCTGAGCGTTTCTGTAGAGAAAATAGAGCTGGCCTATGACTCCTTGTGCATTTCTGGCCAAGTTGAGAGACAGGACTTCAGAGCACAAAGCAGTGTCCCTGTGTGTCCTTCAGCAGTCCAGGGGTTCTCAGCCAACACCAAAATAACTAATCCTCAAGGGCACATATCTAGCGCTAAAATAAAAGGCCGCAAGATTTAGGCCCTGACTAGAGTGGGTGTGAGGTCTATGATCATTCCGCTCATAAATTATTCAGCTGATATGAATTATTTGATAGGGGCAATGAAAGTGAGCTAATGTGTTCAGCTCACATCCAACGTTAACATGAAAGGGTGTTTTATCAATTTCAAACAACGATGGTGTAAAGTTGTCTCCAGTTAGGAATGTAGGCTATTTGTCAGAGGAGGGAAGCTCAGGGTGCAGCAGCGGCCGAGTGCTGAGATTTACAGACAGGACTGTCATGGTTAAAAAGCGTTTACAGAGAGGCGAGGCCAACCTACATAGACCCCTATTCATCCGCTGTCTTCACTAATGAAAACCCCCACACATGAGACGAGCACTGGCTGCGGTTAGATTCCACCGCAAGTTATTCAATATCAAAGGCAAAAAACAAGGGGACACGGAAAAACTACTTTCCAATGTTTTTTCTTCCCTTTACTGAAAACACAAATCTCACAAGAACCACGCTTACACTTCACTGCACTGCACATTATGAAATGAATGACCGAATTTAAAATGGTCGAATTTTATGACTTAGAATGTAATAACAAGACCTCATGGACACACCTTGTTTTTGGCTTCACGTGTCCACACATAAATAATCCACTACAAGGCCGATGCTTTCAGAATGCATTAGTGAACAGAGCCCCCAGTTCACTCTTAATATTTTAAAGTGTCCAAGGCTAATATTTATGACTGGGTGTTCCCCTCTGTCTATTGTACTGCAGTGACAAGTTCCCCAAAAGTGGAGTAAAATGACAATAAATACATCTGTATTTGGAAATACTATTACATTAATAAATCTAAAGCTGCTATAAATCTGACAAGTAATAGACTACCCATGGGTTTTTCAACTCCGCAACTCCATGGTCTGTTTCCATTTCACACTAATTCATAATTTTGACAATTAAAACTAAGTCTCTGATTTGTCCTCTGATGCAGCCATATAAAAAGGACAGACGTGGGTGTTCATAGCAGCTGCAAGTGCTAAACTTCTCTGAATATCATTCCAGTATTCAGAGAGTGATCAAATTAAACCCAATATGAAAAACAGATTTTGAAATTACAGCTGCAAAATGTGTTAGGAGAACAAATTGGCTCTTGTAGCATAATCCAAATAAGTAACAGTCCGTATAGATTACACAATATTAAATATACACAGGGAAATATTAAATGAAAATCACCTACAGTAGGCCAAAGTCCCCACTTTGACATACAGCCGAGACATTTCATTTCTATTAAAACGGAGACTGCTGTATGTCTTGGTTTCCTTATCGAGTATTAAATGACCCCTAAAGGATGAATGCTTTCCGAGTTGAATTAAGAGGTCTGCCGTCTCAACCATTTGAGTGGAGCACTGAGCTGCCTGCCGGCCCGTTGCTGTAATAAGATCTGGCCAATGAAGCAGATCCACCTGTAGGTTGTGCTGACTGAGCATGCTCCAGTGTTGTGGCAACAGTACATTAGAGCTTATCACATTTAGCACAATTGGGCCCCAACGTTTAGCAGGAAGGTGACCCCACTGGAGCAGCACCGGTAGCTCAGTGTGTGCGCTCTCCTTGCCTATGAGGTGTGATGCTGGCATTTGGCGGCAGGGCCAGGGGGCAGGGGGGAGGAGAGCCATGTGTTTTTGCAGCTGACCAGACCCCCGCATTTCCACATGAAAGGCCTGTTGAGAACACAGTGCATAAGAGACAGTCCTTGCAGAGTATCAACAATTGCCTTCTATTCTTAGACCCACAAGCTTGCTCGAGCAC
>OMKZ01016515.1:14021-28004 GCA_900302535.1 Neoniphon sammara
CCCCCCATCATCAACCCCCCAAAATGACCCTCTCTTTAACCAAATACCTTCTCATTTTCTCCTCAGTGAATACACCTGAGGTCGGCCTCAGACACTGTGGCTCTGCAGTCAATTATCTGGAGTAGACTATTAGCTGTTCATTAGAGGTGGGACTTCATCAATTCTCAGTCTCCTTTGACTTCTCAGCGGGTGGATGATTACATGCTCCAATTTTGCAATCCCAGGCAGTGGAGATACTCTTGGAATTTTCTTGAAACTAATCCTGGAGAAGTACACCAGACTACTTGCCAAGTTGCACTAAAAAAGAAAAACTAGATCAGTGGTTCTCAACTTCAGTCCTCAAGACACAGAGCACTGCTGATTTTCTTTCCTACCAGGTAGTTAATTTCATTTAACTACATTCTTCCTTCATCCCAAGTGTAAATCAGCCCCTGATTAGATGGCTAGAATGAAAAAACAGCAGGACTCCGGGTCCTGTGGACCAGGATTGAGAACCACTGCACCAAATGAATCAGCACTCTCAAACGTGAAGTTAATAGATGTCAAAGGAGGAGACAATGCACTCTGCTTATTCATTATAGCCAATTACAGTTTAACATTTCTTTACAATGTATCCTGACAATTAGGGATTCATTAATGCACCTAGTGGCTACAGAGAAAGAAAATCTTTGCAAATGCAAATGAAGTGAGTAAAAAGACAAGGAGCAGATAGATAGCTGATGAAAAGGAGCAGAGGGGAGAAGGATCAGTGACCAGTCCTTTCTCTGGAGCCCTGGGAGAGAACAGTGTGTCCAGTGGAGGGTGAAAAACAACTTCTGACACCACATGCCAAAGCACCCAAAGGACAAAGCTAATTCCTTAGCAAAATAACTTCAAACATGGACTGCATCACAACACGCTCTGTGGGAATACTGCTTAAAAATGCCATGAATCTGAAAGGCAGTGGCTCCACTTATTTGAGTCGGGGAAAGACAGCTTCAACAACAAATGGGCATCTGAAAGGTCCACTTAAAAACAATATATCTTCAGTCATAAGAGAAGTACAGTCCATTACATTTATGCTCACGGTGAAGAATAATTCATATTCCAGCAATCAGTACAAATGAATTGAAGCTGGCCCCACTGTAAAATGCATTCATCATCTCTGTGTCAGTAATACTGCAATGTGTTAATCTAATGTTTTTCAGGGTGCTCACTCAGGACATGCCAGTAAAAATGTGTGGGAACTTAGCAAGAAACTCACACCATCATATCTAATGTCTGTGCGGACATCTGCTGCAAAGCCCTTTTTATCTTGGTGACACTTCCTACAGAGAAAGGTCTAATTTCCCTGTCAATAATAATAATACCAGAGAGGAGAGAGAACTGAGAAAGTATTTCAGCACCATTAGTGACCTGCTCCTGTCTGCTCACTGTGAGCTCAGGGGAAACAGATTTTAATAAGGATCGCCTAAATAAAGCACATATTCATTGATAAATTAATACAACAGCGGGTTGTATTTCTTAGCTTCACTGGGATCCAAAAGGAACAGTCAGAAGTTTGCGGGACGGTGGCCACATGCTCCTACCTGAGAGTGCTTGAAAAAAGCAGAGATGCGAGTGATGTGCAGGCTGAGGCATCTCGAAGCGCATCTTGCTCGGTAAATACTGGCAGTGAAGAAAGAGTCGTCCTGCTTCCTCGCAGACACACTTCCCGGGGTTGTTAGCACTATAATCCATAGACACAGGGTCACACACACGTTTCGGCTCCTGGAAAACATGGTCCGACGGTTGTGCATTTAATCCCTCCACAGATCGGACTACACTGCGTGTGGACTCCGCCGGAGAAACTAAAGAAACTTCAATTATACACCGGGGAGGAGTCATAGGCTCATGTGCCCTGCTATTGGAGGATCCCGCGGTGACTGACATATACGGTGGGTGTCGAGCAGGTAGACTACAGCACAGGACTGCAAAGACAGAGGCATGGACAGGTTATTTAGTGTGTAGGCCTATGAGGAGGGAGAAGAGAAACCATGTATGGCTAGAGATCAGTGTCAGAAATTGAGAATTATATGTTGTAAAAGTAATATGAATATAAATGGAAACAGATAAGTGATTGCTACAATTCATTCACACACACAGGGGAAATTGTACCTCTTTGATATTATCCTAATTATCTACTGAAAGGGTTGCATGTAGGAGACAATATCAATAAGAAAATGATAGAAACATAGCCCACAATTGCGCATGTAAATAAAAGCATTTTCAACATGTATACAATTATATTGTATACAATTTATCCACTTTTAGGGGCACATGAAGTCCATCATATCTGGAGCAAGAACTCAAGATGATTAGGTTCATGTTAGCGTTATTAAATATTATCAGTGTTTTAATAAACCCTAAACCCATTAATGACAAATAGATGCTAAAAATTGTGTGAGATAAAAACAGTAAAATTAAAACAGAAACCCTGCACATGTATTTTTACCCCAAAGAAATTATTCAAGACTTCCCACTAACTGATATTTTTGTATTTATTTACTTATTTTTATACAGTGAATTAGCCTCCAACTTGGTCATAAAATGCCACAACAATACCCAACCATCATCTACAAAGGAAGGTCTAGTATGCGCTGATGTGCTCTATTGCAACAGCAGAGGCATCAAACCTGCTGCCATCTACTGATGACACAACCCGTCAGAAATGCAGAGCAGACAGGTTGTCTGTATCAGGCCCTTACATATGGCCTCAGTGAGGCTTGCCAACATCCCAGGGAAGCCCTTTCCTCTAGCTGAATCCTCACAGTTTAACAGTAGCTTGGAAAAACTATTCTACATGGAAAACAATTAAAACCAGCCCAAACTGCATTCCTTCAGATGGACTCCCAACTTTTGGCATCATTTCATTGCCTGAGGTATGGAGAAAATATGACATGTAGGAAAAGGATGAAATCCCTGCCATTTATTGGAGAAAAAACAGTGAGTATTTAATTGGAAAGTTCCCTAGAGGGTTTACAAGACACTCTTGCTTTTCGCAGCTTATAGAGTACTTCCCTGAACACCATTACAGCAGCAGCATAATGAACTTTTATAGGTGTTGCTCTTAAACTGTATGCAGAATGGGACTGAAATGGAGACTTACACACCATCATTAGATTTGGCTCAAGTAGCCCCACTGCCTTGGGCGAATTATGCCCTGTGCCAAATAGTTCAGCCGTTACCTCTCTGTTGAAATGCTAATTCACCGATATGAGTACATCCCGGAAAGCAGACGCTCTCTTTTCCCAGTGATGGGGATCACCTCCTTCCAAACTTAGATTCCCAACAGACACCAGCACCCTTCATGAATACTCAATGTTCTGCTTGGTAAAATGAGTGGAGCACTGTAATGAGAGAAAGGCCTGTCAGGGTTTCATGAAAACATAGCTTTTAATCCCATGGAGCTCTAATGGTAGGACGGATGGGTGTTCATTTCCCTGGTGGTCTCAGACATACAATGTAACTTGTGGTGAGAGATCCCTTGCCACTCTTAAAACATTTAAACACGGATGTCTGTGTACCTTAAAAACTGTGTAATGGCTTAATTTGTTGGCTTATTACAGCCATGTGTGCTGGGGGGGTTTTATGGTGTGTGGTGAAGGAAACACACTGCCTGTGTGCGGTCCTGATGTCTCCTGCAGCCTGTGGGACACGCATCCCTTCGACGCCATACATTCATTGACTGGGAAAAGCCTCTGCCAATAGTGAACTCAGGCTATAAAGCAGCCCTGAGAGGAGGTGTTTCGTCTGAGCAGGGGAGGGACTTGATTTCAGCTCCAACCCACGTCACCGCTTTAATTCACGCCAATAATTACGATGAGTCTCCATTCGCAACCCGTGTTTACCAACGTAAATAGACCTGCATGCAGATTAACTGGCCCAAGATCCAACAAAATTAGTTCATAGCATATTTTTACCATGCCACACCCCTATATATTGTATTATGTTGAGTTTACGGCTTCATGCAATTGTTCCAAAGGCCATTGTTAAGTTTTACAGAAGGGAACTGAACTGTGAACTCAGTGCCAGTGTGCCAAAACTTCTTTTTAAAACCCCTTAATCTCCCATCACCTCTGTATGCCCTGACCCCAGCACCCCTAACACTCCTGCCATCTAAACACTTTCTAACCCCACCCTTTCACCTCATTCTGACCCTGTTCACAAAATGGCCTCTTAACATAAATAACATCAGCATCTTCAGGGTTAAGCAGTAAAGAGTGGTGTAAAAACCCTGCGATGCCTAGGAAATGTTCCTTTTTTTGTTCCTTTTTTTAATTGCATATAAAATTCAAATGATTTAGGCCCCTGTTTACACTATAGCCTCTTATGTTCTCCTTTTAGATGGCTGACTATATTTCAGAAGATAACTGGATATGCTGTTGTGGCAAAGGATCCTGCCGAGGTCACAAGGTTACAAAAATGTGGGCTTTTGTCACACGATCCAACAAAAAGGCTCAAAAGATAACACGCCAGCATCGGTTTTCAGCCTGCATATGCAGCTGAGAGAGAAGGCGCATGGCAATCAAACACTTTAGTATCTTTGATCCTTGAGGCTGCAGGTGGACTCATTGTTCACACCTGCAATGAGAGGCCACTTGGATCGGAGGAGACAATCAGCTTTGTTGCAAACGCTGGCAAACAAAACACAAGGGGGCTGGTTCAAATTGAGGCCAAAACCCAACCCTGAGAGAGCTCTCAGCGTCACAAGAGTGTAACAGCACTGACATTAGAATACATTTATGCAAACAGTGACTGGGAATTGTGACTATCAAGCAACATATTGATGATAGAATAGTGAAACTTCTTCTATCATTTGAAGTACTGGTCCTTCTTGAAAGACGCAAAATGTCAATAAAGGGCAGTAAAATGTTAAATGCCATATTACAGCTAAAGAATCATTATTATTTTAAGTCATAAATATGTGAGTACATACATGTGTATGCATAATATGTCATATGTTTATATAACTAGCATTATTCTAAGAATTGTAACCTTAGTTGTCCTTACCCTACAGCAAAACAGACTGATGCTCAGTAACATAGAAATGTAAAAATCCAAAGACCCAAGAGCCATGAATGTAAGTCTGTAATTTAACTACATCTGAAATTATCAATGCTTTATCAGCACAGGCCATGATTACACAATGATGATGTTTTCTGTGTGGGACTGAGATAACTGCTCGAGGCAAATCAGCCGCCAACATAACAACAAACATGATGTCTGTCTCTAAGCGGGAGCACCAGCGATGACATCATCACAATATACATCATCTACCAAGTACAGGCAAGCAGCACTGAAACATTGCCTTTCATAACATTTACATAACTGTAAATTTAAGTAGCTACATCAAGAACCAAGTCAAGAGAGAGCTTTCAGAAGCCCTGGGAAATGTTATTTTAACTATTCATTTTATCTGTTATTGAGCCTTAAAATCTTATTTTTCATTTATGAAGTCAAAGAGATAACTGCACTTGTTTCCCATGCAGGCTCACTTCTTTCAAAACAATAATTATGACGTGGAAATATCTCCAAACAAGGCAGAAAGCCTAGGTTGTTTTACAGTACCGTTACTTGATTCAAGACAGTTGAAGCAAGTTGATTTTTTATCCCACCCAGTGGCAGATTTCTCTCAAGATGGACATTTTTTTTTAGATGGATTCTTTTTTCGCAGTGAGTATTGACGTCTGTCTGCCACCAGGGGGGATGATTTGTATGAATAATTATGTTGAGTACAAATTAATTTGGCTGTGGGCTTTTCTTGAAGATAAAACAGGTGCTGATATTGATATATAATTCATGCTCGGGATTTGAATGCCCCATCCATACTTTGTTTCAATAATCTGATATTACCCTGTTTATTATTATACCTGTGATATGGTATATTGTAATTCAGTCAAAGATTCAAATGAATTCAATGATTGTGGTATAAGATTGTTCTAATATTGTATGTATGTATTGTATGTATGTATTGTATGTTCTAATATTGTATGTATGTATTGTATGTTTTTCTCTCTGTCTCATTGATACAAGCTCTCCTCATACTCACTCTTTTGTTTATTCATGATTATATTTCATGACTATTCACTCTTGGTGTGCTCACAAGAATTGCTAACATTGCCTGTGAAAATATTTGTCTTATATATGAGGATGGAAAAACTACCTAGTGTGGAGAAGCTCTAAATAGATGCCTATAGAATATTTTCCTCCTTTCACCACCCCCCAAAAAATACAGCATTGTGCAAAGGTGGAGGAATGGAAATCCACTACAAGTGGCTATTCACATCCAAACCTCCTTCTCACAGCTTGGATAGTTACATTCTCAGTTTAGTCAGTGATGGTTGACTGATACCTGAATATCCCTCAGTGGTTGTTATCATGGTATACGGTGGTAACTGTGTCTTGTTACTGGGTGGGCTAATGTTTATTTTCAGACTGTGCGCACTTAAGAGACACTAGACAAAGAGGATAAGAGGAGGATAGAGGAGAGAGTTGTGTAACACCACTGATTTAAAGCCTTACAGTCACAATTTGTAGACGGCACTGCAAAAAAATTAAATTATCTTATCCAAAGATTTCTGGGCTCAACAATAAGGCTGGTAGCATTTATTTACCACTAGATGGCAATGTTGCCACACACAAATTTTGGATACAGACTCCTTAGTGCCCCCCACCCTCCCATCCTCCCTCCATTTCCCCTCTCCCTCTCTCTCTCTCTCTCTCTCTCTCTCTCAATATTTTCCAGGAGATGATCCAGCATTAATACCCAACAATGGAGAATTTACCAGGGGGATTTTGTTCTCTCGTCTGAGGCAAACAATTATCAGATATGATGGAAAATAGAACACATTTTGAAATTTAATGTAATCTGTCTTTCTCTGTGTCTCTGTCACACACACACACACACACACACACACACACATATGCGTGCACACAACATGACATACATACAAAATGTTTGCATGCACACACTCACACACACACATTTACACACACACCTCCCTCCCACTCTCTCATAGACAAAATGTGGTGTAGGATTTATTTATGTTTTATAACCAGATTTGATAGGGAAATGTAAACAGATGGTATTCCACTCAGACTCATCTTATCTTACACATCCGATCATGAAGGGCTTGACATCTCCATATGAATGACCTTTATCAGGATGTGTGATAACACAGTTTGTTCTTTCCTCTCTCTTACACAACCCTCTCCTCTCTGCCACATGTAATTCTCTCTGTTCCTCTCCATTTTACACAACATCATTACTGAGTATTTTCAGCAGGAACAACAACAATCCTGATAGCCAAGTCTACATATTATTTCATGAACCTGGAGGTCAGGCAAGTGATTATGTGAAGCGACATGTCACTATGTTGTATTAATGTGGTGTCTGGCTGGGTGGAAGCCCATTACACAGCATTACGTTGCTATGACAAAGCAGGAGGCTGAAATCAGTGATCCACTGCACAGCAGACATGCCCATCCCCCAACCACTAGGCTAACAATACAATGTCACTGGGAGATCAAAGACCCTGTGTGATTTTCCTGCATGGAGTTCATACAGTACATTGGTTTTAAAATGCCATCTGGCTGTAAAATGAAAGCAGCGTTAATCTCACCCTATAGTTTCAGTGCAGCTTGCTGGTCTGCTTTCTAGAGGACTATTTAATGCTTACTTGCCAGATCACATCAATGAATTTTGCAAAAATACATTTCAACAAAGAAAATAGCTTATTTGAGCTGTAATGCCAGATAAACAAAACATTCATTTTGTGCCATAGGCACACACATATTGAATTCACTCCGGATTTCTATTTGGCTTTGCTATTGAGAATCAGACAAACTATAGTTGTCACATCATGACACTGAAAGTTATCAATAGCAGAGAAACAGGGAGATATGAAATTTTGCATAAAAATATTTGGCTACATGAGATTAGCAGCACAACTCCACCATCATGGCCTCTAATCAAATTACAGAATGAATAGATGGTTGTTGTGATGGCCAAAGTGATGTTTCTCCATAATGCTTAATTCGTTTTGGGGGAATTTCAAAATTGCACCTAATACACTGTATCCAGTATCTCCATGGAAACCGATCCCTGACATTTCAGCTATAGCCAGCCATTTAAGTTGGACACTTTTGAGCATACTTCCTGAAAAAGTCCCAGCTATCACATGATGTAAAAGACATACTAGTGGAAACAGATTGCAAGCCTCGCATAGTAATTCACTCCCAATCACATCACCGAAAAAAAATGGGCTGGTTTCCTGACTGAACACTGCATAAATAAGCATACTCAATTAATTCATGCTTTATATTACTGTTTTTTCATTGCAATTTTATTTTAAGAATTTAGCAGACATTTTTATCCAAAATGATGTACAATTTGTTAAATAAATTATCACAAGACTCTCACAAGAGTACTGAGAAACTGAGGACTGAAATACATATTTAGAAACAAGGGGAGAGATACAGAAGTTACAATTTACAGCAGCAGGAGTGGGAGCAGATTTCCAAAACAGTGTACCTAAAAGATTTAAACGTCACTGTAATGAGTATTGTAAAGTCATTGAGTGCCATTGTACAGCCCTGCATGCAGGCTGGAGGGGGAGGAGAGGGAAAGAGAGGCTGTTGGATCCACAGGTCACCAACCCTTGACCCCTGTCCTCGACCCTTGAATCTCTGACATCTGTCTGCTTTTCCCGCCTTTCCCCTCTCCCCCGGCTCTGTCACAGGAATTTGGCTACGGCAGGGGAAAGAATGTGGCCTCCTAAAGAAACACATATGTTCCTAAACGCTCAGATGTTCTTAAAACGTGGACGCGTCGCTCCACAGATAAGTGCAACCCATAAACAGCATGTTTACACCAGGTCAAGCTGTATATTTGAAGTTCAGGTTTGCCAATTTCCTGGCTTATCCCTTCATCTTATTCCCTTGTCTGGTGTGAAACCTAAGGATTTGTACCTGAAAATAGATCTTTTTTTTTTCTTTGTATGCTGCTGTGCTTTGTCTGGAAAATGGGTCTGTATGACATAACACTGAACCGTAGAAACCCTTCTGCGTCTCTCACCACCACAGACGGTTGCAGAGGGGGAGGGGAGGAAGAGAGTGGGGGAGGGGTGGAACAGAGTTACTGAGTACACAAAGCTCTCTCTCTCTCTTGCTCTCAAACACCACACACACACACACACACACAGAGACACACACACACATGCACAAATATTGAAACCTTGTCTTTGCCCTTCCAGGCGGGCTCACACGGCCGAGCCCTGTGCTCCTATTCTCTTTGCAGTGTAAATAAAGCAGAAGGGCTCAGGGAACTAAATCCAATATGTCAATGGACATCGCGGCACAATGAGCAATAGAGACCCAACTGGATATTCCCCTGCTACGGGCTGAGCCTTCCCCACGCTTCCCCTGGCCTAATAACGGCACAACAAGAGTCGTGTGACTCACGGCACCCTTCCCCCACAGTTACATATTACCATCCCTCCTCAGTGCTGTCTAGAAAGGTCATGTGACCCTCATCAGCTTCCCGGGTTGGGGGAGGGGAAGCAGATTGAACCTGTTCTTTGTTAGGAGGTCAGCCCCAGCTCTATGGCAGGAAGCGCTCTTACCATACACCATGTAATAGAAGGGCAGAAGGCAGTATGCAAGGATTAGAGGTTACTGAATGAGATTTAGAGCACTCATGCAGTAGAGAGCTTGTGGTTCGCATAGCAGAGTACTAAAGGTTTGACAAATATGGCTGCAGGACCTTTAAAACTGCATGAGGCTGATGTAACGGCAAGAAAAACAAATGGACTGGCCAAATAAAGTTGAGGCATGGGTTGTGATTTTATTACCACTCACACAGAACTGTGGATACAGTGGCACATCCAAGATTTTAGGTTGTGGGAAAGGGGAAATATAGTATACTCTCCTATGAAACTCATATACATTGTGCATTTTTGGACTGCTGGTACATCTCAAATTAGAAAATTACTTCATTGCAGAATCATATACACACAATATAAAATACACTGCCTTGATGATATTTGAAAAAGCATCTATGAGTAGGATAGAAATGTACCTTGCTTTCCCTTCCTCCTAGTTTCCCTCCTTAATCACACCTCTCCTTGTATAGTTGAGGTCTTGAGTACTACTGTTCAAACTATAAAGCCATGATTTAGGGATTTTCTTTAACAGGTAAGGCTAACTAATGTAATGGCATCCTTACCATTAACAACCTTGGATTTTAATTTGCAAAGCTTATAGACAACACAGAGACACACAGTTCTCATGGTGTCCTGCTGTAATGAACTCTGTTGTAATTGTGACAACTTACTGACTTGAATAACCACTCTGGGAGGCTTATTCACAAAAAAATAAAACATAGTTATAGGCCTATTAGGGATCATTCAACCACATACTCAAACAGGGGCTTATGTCAGTGGTACCACTGATAATATCAAAGTATATGCTCTCAGAATTAACAGCAATTTGGTGTCCTTGATAGAGATGAGTTAATATACGCTTGAAGATGAGACATTTTCTCTATTCAGAAAATGGAGAAAGTTAGAATTATAAGCTTAATGAATTAAATTTAATCATCCATGGAGGCAAGTTGGGGGTGATGGGGGGTGCAGAATATGAATATGAGTGTAATGGATATTGTGAGTTGTGATCTGTACTATTTGTTGAACCTGTGATTCAGCCTGCACTTTTGGCACACACAGAAAGTACTATTTAAGCGCAACATAATGGTGCCATACACTAAGAAGTGGAAAAGACCTTTTTTTAATGCATAGCCTATTAAATTCTGTTAAGTTTTGTCAATAAATTTCCAATTCCTCTGGTGTTCAGCTGACTTCCACCACACCTTACATGTCTTAACAGAGTCATTGTTTAAGTCTTGTATGGTTAAGAAAATAGATTAGCTTCAATCATATCTCCAATACCACTATGCACCAAATTAGAAATGTTGCATTTTTGGATATGGTTTCCTTCGATTTTTCCCACTGACCCAATTACCCGACATCCTCACAAGGATCCTGTAGGTGCTTTAACTGCACCACAGTGATGGAGGATAATGTTTTATTTTGCTCCCTCAGTGCCTTGATACCTTACAGTTAACCCATGTAGTCCTCACAATGTTAGAGTAAAATCATGAAACATTATGAAATGCAAGAGACATGGGCATGATAGCTTCTTTGAGGAATATATAACATTTGAAGAGGCATGTCTGAAACAGGTGTGTTGACTGGAAGTGGAATCAAGGCCCGCCCTATGCGAGGAGGCAAAAACTGTAATTTCTCATTATTTTCAGGAAACAAGGCGCCTCACCTCCTCACCGCTATCTGTCTAACCTGATATATCCCACTAAGTCTCCTAACACTCAGACTGTCAAGGAGCGAGAACTCTGCAACTGTTATTTGGCAGTCCTGAGACTTGAGCTCATCTCAGTTTATAGCACCCTCATGTCTCCATTTATTTGCTCTCACCAAAACAGGGATGACTCCGGAGAACTTGGATATGTCAGGACGTAGGCAGTGTGTAGACCTACAGCTACACATTAGAGACTTCTGACTCACGCGCTAACACAGGTCTGCTCCTGTGGAATACTCGTAAAAGTAAATGCCCCATTTAAAACTGTATCTTGTTAAGATTACAGCCCCAAAACATCTCTATATGAGAATAAAAGTATGATTTATCCATGAGATGTACACATATATAGGAATTCGCAAAGGATATGTTTGATTTGACGTGCATGAATAGCATCAATAAGTTGGGTCACAAATATCTCTAAGGTGAATGTTACGAAGGGACTGTGCCTTAATCAGGCTGTAGCTGACATATCATATCGCATAATATCATATCAAATTATATCGCACTGTATCGCAACATATCGCATCACATGGTACTGTATCATACCGCAATACCGTACCATACAATATCGTATCATATCGCATCGAATTGCTTTTGCATGGTATTGTATGGTACCATACTGTATCATATCATATTGCATTGCATGGTATAATATTGTATTGCATTGTGCCATGCTGTATCATATTGTTTTGCATCCTATCATATCACATCAAATGATGATTGTAGTGTATTGCATCATATCGCATCCTATTTTATCATATCATATCGAATTGTATTGTATCAATTGCATCACAAAGTATCACATCATATTGTACCATATCAGATTGCACCATATTGTATTATATTGTTGTGTCATATCCTATCATATCATGTTGGATACTACCTCTATGGATAATATGTATGTCTAGGGTTGCCAAGCACAGATTGATGAAATGATAATAAAAACAAGTGAAAACAGGCATGAAGACTTGAAATCGATCCAATATCCATATTATATAATTGAGACTATAAAATCTATTTCATTTGAATCTATTAAAATGTGTTTTAGATGGCCACAATCAGCATGTTAATCGGAGAAAGGTTTAAAATCACCCATCCCTAATTCCCTTTGGTATTTTGGTTTATTATGACCAGTAACACATAAATTTGTCAGTTATCTGTGGCTTGTGGGGATTGCCAAAATAATAGTGAGATGATGACTATGGCCACACATATCAATGTACTATTAAACCTGGTATCAGTGTGTTTGGGGGAAATTTGAGATATCTTTTAAGTCCTCAGTGAGAATTTACCAATTGTTGATTAATTTTACACTTGCCCAAATGAAAGGTCACCTCAGCTTTCCTATAATATTCCTACGGGGACTTGTGTGCCTGTGATACCCTGTAATGAGTTCACAGACCATATATTTTAATATATTTCTTATCTCCTGTGGTATTACTACAGGGTAATGAGATATTTAAATTTGCTATACGATTACTATAGTTCTGTGTTGAAAGTATTGTTACAGTGTTTCCATTTTAAATCATACATCATGACTGTTTTTTTACAGTCATGATGCAATTTACAGTTAAATAGACAATTATAGGTTCTCATTTTATTTTCAAGAAGTTTTAACCTTTTATGGATATATGATGTTCCCCATCATACATTTGGCTCTTAATAACTTTAGACTACAGACTAGACTTTACACTATTATATTACACAGAGCATTGCAATAGAGGATTTAGCATAGGATGTCATGCGCAAATATTTCCGTGTGTACGGTAACCAAAGGAATGTGTCACACCAATGTAGAGCCGTAATGATGTCAACTTGTTATTTACTTTCCAAATCTGAATGACTGAGCAAGGCGAAAGGAGAATTAATCAACCACTGTGTGACCGGGCAGGCGAAAAATACTGGAGTGTGGGGGAGGGGAACTGGCTCAGAGGCCAGCTACATGGTAGGGCTGTAGCCTTAGATTCTACACAGTGCTTATGTTGGAAGATAATGTCAAAGTAATATTGTAGATTACCACGCTTATTCGAAAAGGGTGTATTAACGACATTAACAGGCCAACCACACATAATCTATCATTTTTGGGTCAAATTTGCGTCATAGTCAGCTTCCCCTTTTTCATGACACATCTGAAGCTATTTGAATGTCACAGAAATAAATACATGCTGTAATGAACGGCCATTTAGCTCCCCAAATAGACGTGGGCCAACAGCATGTGTTTATCTCTGTTTATGTGAGCCGTGCCCCCTCAGTTGTGATAGCCTACAACACAGAGTAGCTGTTTACAAGCTGCATTTTTTAGCCATTTACGATAAAAATAGATGGACAATGCGTTTAGAGAGATAATTAATTAATTAAGCAATATGCCTGATAAACAGTGGTTGCATTATTGACTTAGAATGAGGGGGTGTTTATGTTTTAAATGATCAGGTTTAAGGTCAGTACCTCTCTCTCTCTCTCTCTCTCTCTCTCTCTCTCTCTCTCTCTCTGTTCTCGTTCCAACTTTTCTCAGGGAACGGCTCATGAAATAATTTACATATGGTTTTATTCTGAGAGCCGATATCCAACATTTGAGGTGATGGATTGTAG
>OMKZ01016521.1:9891-26028 GCA_900302535.1 Neoniphon sammara
ATCGCCCATCCCTAGTCTTCACCTTCACTCGGATGATTTTTAACACTGATATCTCTGATCATCTTTGAAAAATAACGATGCCAGAAACTGACACCAGTGTTAGGAGTCTGCAAAATGTTTTCAGAATTGAGATCAGTGAAGGTGAGCAGGTTAGGTTTGTGAACACACCTGTAGGCATCAGTGTTTAACAGTGCTATGCTAAGCTAACAATGACTGCTACTTTTAAATGCAGCTTTACCTGTATCTCAGTTAATATAGAAATGAATAAGGGAGCAATTGACGAAAGTAAGAGTCAATATTAGAGCTGGACATAGTTTAAAGGAAAATATTTTTGGCCTCATTGATCTTTGGAGTAGAAACGGGGTAGCCTGGCACAGCTAGCTGATCTTGCGTTAATTTTCTTTTCACTTGTGAAACTATCTGGCCACAGTTAAACTGAAGCCTCATTGGAAACAATAAAACAGCCTTTGAAGAACTACAGGCGTGGCTTTAGATGATGATGACAGCAAAATATCAACACAAAAATATCAAGAATTGTGTACCAACATGCTAACAGCTAGCAATATGCAACCAGTATGCTCACTCACCATCACAGTTGCTGCTGTTTGTTTAGCTTCAGCGCTCTCATACCACATCGTATGGTTTGCTTGTCTGATTATATAAGTTTACTAATGGTAGACAGATGGTCGATAAAATCGCCTCCTACTTATTTTTTTGCAAACACCCATTGCTGCCGCTGTGGTTTGAACCCAGACTCTGTTTCATGAAGTGAACAATGGAGGCAAAATCAGAGTACGGCTCGATCTGCCAGGCTACAAACAGGACGGATTTGGAAGCTCTTATTTGGGCATAAAATTTACATCATCCTTTACAGTTCTGTTGTTCACACACCCACTGTGTAACCATCTGCAACTACTCTAAAATATCATGTGATTAGCTGTGTCGCCTCAATTCCTTCTGCTTCACTGCCATTTTTTTTTTTACATGCCTGTGCTAACATCTCATAGTCAGCTCTTGAAAATGAATGTTTTCTAGGCTTGGCTTGCTGAGCTTGTTGGAGGATATCTGCACCTTTTAGGACTGATCAAATGGTCTCGAAACCCTTGTGTTTCCTCAGACACCTTCATCATTCTTTTACCGCAGCAACTGTTGCTCCTCTGAGTTTTTGTCACTGCTATTTACTATTTCCCCAGGCTTCCCAATACAAAGCTGCAGTGAGTGTAGTGGGATATGTGTGTGTGTGTATATATATATATATATATATGTATATATATGTATGTATACATATACACACACACACACACACACACATAAACACATAAATTTGTTTGCGGTGCTGAGTTAGGCTGTGCTTCTATTTTCAGCAGCTTGTTATAAACATACCGCCGCCTTAAACACAGGCATGAAGCGTGCCATGCAGCAAGTGACATACAGCTGAATAAACAGGAGGAGGGAGCAGAGAGCAGATAGACTCCCTCGTCTATCCAGGTCTGTGGGGAGTTTGAAGTTGGAGTCAGGGTGAAGCTTGAAATTTTCCCTCTTGTCTCCCTTCTCTGCCCCTTTTGTCAATCAATCATCTCCACACAGCGTCAGGATGGTTTGGCGCTGTCTGTCAATACGCCCCATCAATATCACTCTGGCCAGACAGGTAAGTAATGACAAGGGCTTTTAATGGGGGTTCTCCTAGATACAGGGCTGATACGCATCTGTCCAAGGCCTCATTTACTTTTTTGTCATTTCTTAAGGCTCCAAACTCTGCCTGACGGCAACTTTCTCTCCACCCACTCATACCTTTGTAGCAGCTTTTGTTGTTGTTTTCGATGGCTGTTATTTTTCTCCCTGTGACTTGCCTTTCATTGCCGTAAGTTTATCTCTGTGGAAAGTTCACTCAGTGCTCATTCACTCAATCTTGGCTCTGACTGTTGTAACTCTTATTGTCTAGAGATGCTCTCTAGAAAAATGACAATATGTGCCACTTCTGACTCCAGTATAGAATGGAGTTAATGCTCTCAGATAGGTCGATGCAGTTTGCACTGTATTTGTAACAACACAAAAATACAAGATAGGATAGGCTATAAAAATCTGTCTAAAAATATTTTGTTTCATTACAGAAAAGTTTAAACAATGCAGTCCCGAGGAGCTGGCAAATTGGTTCCCAAGACATTTGTTCTTTGAAGAGACTTGAATCCAACAAGTCTTGGCTGCTCCATTTTTAGGTCAGACATGCTCAAACAGTAGAATATTGCAAAATACAAATTTTGAAAACAATGTCAAGTGCAACAGTGAGGCTTGTTTACGCCGTTGTTTGAATTGTTAATAGGTGTATTGTGGGCTATTGTCACTGTATTAGCTTTGATGGTGAAGCAAGAAATATGCCTATGCTTGTGTCTTGCCTCCAGAACAAGGACTTGATGTTTAGGGTTGGCTAAGAGAAGAAAAAATAGTTGGCTCGTTATTCACTGTGACAGAGAAATACAGAGTGAGACAGAAATAGAGAATCAAAGACAAAGAGAGAAAGACAAAGAGAGTGTGTTTCCATGTAATGTCATAAGCCATTGTCTTCATATCGCTCAACTCCCATTACCACGAGTAATGTAGTAGACATCAGAAGGAGGCACACTCTGACCATCTACTAAGAGCCATGTGGGAAAAGACGAAACCAAGACTGAATCAAAGTCCGACCAATAAGGGGGAATAAGGCAAACCCATATTATGCAGTTCTTTAATACACAGCTATTAATTGAATTTTGCTCCGATGTTAGCTGGCCTTCCATATATCTGTGACCACTGGACCCATTAATACAATTTATTCATTCACTTACATATTTATTTGGTTGTATGTTTATCTGAAGCAAAGCAAGCTATAATCCTCTCTCTGGTTACACTATCATGCCATGCTGATTTATTTCGCCTTTACGTAATCAATTTAACAAAAAGCAAACTGGCTGTAGGATTCAGTGACATTTGCATCACATGAATAATATGACCCATAAACATGCACTTATTCAAATGAGAATTAACGTATTAATTCAACAGAATTCACCATAAGGGCAGATATTTGGGGTTGTAGTTGACTGATGCAGCCTTTGTCTTGAAACCTTATTTGAACTTTATTCATATTTGGGCAACAGTATTAAATTTTATTACTTCATTTACATATTTATGCCTCTCCATTAGGAAAGTAAACAATGTAAAATGTGCGTGCAGGACATACAACGTGTCACGAATGTTGTTTATTGATTCTGTAGCACTTGGTTCCAAGACAATTTCCCCTGCGTATTTTATTTCTCTTTTTTTTTTCTTCGTCTGTTATATTTAGCTCAGAAACTTTTATCACCATCCACCAGCAAATGATAATGGAATGACGATGGTCATTTGTATGATATTTCGCAGTTCAAATCAGCAAGGCACACGGCCTCCAACTACAGCAACGGTTTGTGCTCTCCTCAATCATCAACAGAATGAGCACACAAAAATAATCACATTAGCATAGTAATCTAAAGGAGAAGTACTGGTAATGACTTATTTGGCCTGAATTACTGACAACAGAATAGTTTTTGTCTTGTGTACCGATTATGACAGATGCACCATCAAACATTTATGGGCGTTGAAATGAGTCACTACCAATTCATTAGTCAGTTTTGTCTTACAAATTCAACCCTCATATCTTCCAACCTGTCTTAAAGGGATTACATAAAATAGAGACATCTGAACTACAAGTGTAGTCTGTTTTTGTTTATATACTGTATATAAAAGAGGGCTGGGAGTGTGTTTATTGTGTTGCGGTCTGGTACAAACGCTTAATGGGTATATATGCATACAATATTGAGATTATTTTAATGTGGGGTTTGTGGTTATATTGACAACTGTTTTACAGTCGGTCTTAAATGTGTGTGGGCCCAGTGTCACATCCCTCAGCTGTTTTGCACCGCTGTTTTAATTTGTCCCTCTTTGTTGTGTTACAATAAAGGAAAAATGACTCCTCACCTTAATGTACTTCCTCTGTGTTCAGCCTCCTAAGTCATGGATGGTCAGATCCCTGGTCAATTATTCGTTCTTTTGCAGCATGGCACCCCACTAGAGGGAGCATTTACCTTTCTCCTTTCAGCTTCCTCCTCACACTCCTTCCCAGCCTTTGTAGGTCAACAGAAAAAGTTTGCTTATCTCTGCCTAGGTGTATGTGGAGAGCTCAGACAACAAAAAGAAATTAGATACAACTGCCGATGCCTCCTCTCGCTCTGCTCCCATGATTGGCGACGGCCCCCTTCTCCGACTTGGTGGCGGTGCAGGACAGTGTTATCATGCCGGGGCTGAAGCTGCTCCCATTCTACAGTTGTCACAGGCGTTCCCGGTATCTGGGAGTGATAGGGCCGATAAGACTGATGCAGCCGATTAGCCACTGTGCCGCTGTTGCCGTGCCGCTGCAGGTCATTTCGTGTGGGCAGCACACTTCCACAGAAGCTGATGTTTTTCAGCAGGGTCACAAATAGCTGTTGTGATGGCGGTTATCGAGTTTGGACTGAAAGCTTCCCTTCTGTAACCTCACTAAGGTGCTTTTGAGGTTCAAGGATTGTACGCACAGTCAACAATAATATACTGAATGACATCTAAAATAGCCACCTCAGGGCCCAAAGACCAATCAGAGCAAGTAATATTAAAGTGCAACTGCTATGACCTGGGTCGTGTTTAGAATGGGGTACTATTCATAGACACTACATGCAGCTTGTTACTCTATGGCACAAGTAATGCTTAGTATAAAAGCATCTCATTTTCAATGCAGCCCTGGTGTAAGAGAGTCCCCAACCTTTTTAAGAACATAAAATTCCATCTCAATCCACAACATTACTAAAATGTCTAAAGAAAGTCTTTAGAATTAAGTCCTCCATCCACTCCATTTTGGCAAAAATTTACAAAATGCTGTATCCAAATGGCGTCTCCTCATTTTCTTAGGAATTTTAAATCCCCTCCGTCTCGGGCCCACAAAAGAAATGGCAGACCCAGGAGATTTAGCTTCTTGCAAGTAGCAGGCTACAGGATTTTTGATATCCTCTCTCTTAATGGAACTTCTTGCCCAGTGATTTGGTCTCTCAAGGTTGGGGACACACTAGAAGATTATCGGAGAAAGTGACACCACATTTGGCCTTCACTGCAATCAGGAGTGAAGACCCCGGTCTGAGATTTGGTCAGGATCGATAGTCGGCACAAATCATCTGGTCGAGTGAGGGGTTTAGAGATTCAGTCTGGAAGGAAAAATCCACCCTTTAACACTTTAACACTGTTCAGGACCCACTGGAAACATGCCTTGCAGTCCTGTGTCCACTTTTTTTTTTAATAGTATATTTGTATTTGAATTATTCCTGAGAATTGACGTTGATTCAGAGCAGCACAGCTATAGTGGATTTTAATAGTAAAAAGATGTTCAAGGATTTAAGACGTAAATGCTAAATGCCAAGAGAAATGGCTTCTTTTTTGACTTAATAGTTTGCACTGACCTTCCACAACTAATCTCATCTGCTCTTCAACTATTTGTCACATGAAATTTTAAGAAGTGAATGATTAAGAGATTAAAATTCCAATTAAAATGCTCCCTGCACCAAAAGAAAGAAACACAAATTTCCTCCATGAAAGGAGGCACAACTAAAGATAGTCAGCTGACATTGAACTAGCATGGAGGTGGATGAGCATAAACCTTTGCCTTCAACTGTAGCAAACCAGGTTCAAATCTACTGTGAATGAAGTTTTCATTTCTTGCAAAAGGATTTATTTAACCATCAACAAAACTTTACCCTAACCTTAACCACTTTTCACGTGAGAAAATAGCGTATACAATTTGTGTTACTGTAAAATAACCCAGTTCATTTCTTCTACAACACATAATCTACATTTCAGCTCTCAGGCTCTTTTCACAAAATTTTATGATACTGCATTGCATATTGTCAAATGTGAGATACCCCATTTTTGCTTTGCTGACATGTGAGCAAATTTATGACTGTGAAAAAAAAATGTATGAAATCTGTCATTATGCATGTGAAGCAATTTATTTTCAAGAGCAACTTTTAGGATTTTGAAAGTCTTTGAGTGTGTCCCCAGCCTTAGGGTTCACATTTTCAAACAAACCATGCAAGATTATCGCTCAAAATGCATTTATACCTGGACCGTCCTGCTGCACACCTGAACCTCATTGTGATTGGGATTGGCTGAGGGAGATAATCACACCGCTTTTTGAGATGGTGGGTTTGCGGAAAAGCTTTGAAAAGAGAATGCCGTGATGAGCTCAGCTGAAGGTGACTTTAATGATATGTCATCATCGGGCAGTTAGAATCACATGGCGCTCTTTGTGCCTGAAACAGTGCATCGTAATTGAGGTGCTGCTTTAAAAAAATCACAAAACAAGAGAAAGAAATGAGACACAAACACACGTCATTTGGTTTTCTTTAAAAAAATAGCAGTTGAAAATAAAATCTTAGAAACAATATATATTGAACAAGCTTGATTGAATCACTTTAAAGTACACATATAGTAAATGATACTGTGGAAGAGTAAAAACACTTTTGTCTCACCACATTACTATTTTATTAAAGTTACAGTACAGCCTTTATGTCTCCCCCTAGGTCACCATGATGGCCTATTAGTGACAATCACTACAACATGTCTGTATGATCCACTATGATCTCAGAAGTCCATTACCTGCAGCTTCCAAGTGGGGAGAATTTGTAGTTTTTATTTTAATACACAGATTTTGTGTTTTGAGTCTATTAAAGGCTCAGTGCACTTTGCTTTACATTCTCATTAATTTAAGATATAACATCAAAAGACATCAAACACCCTTCCACAAACCCAGTATCAAAGAAAATTATATTGCTTATATTTGTACATAGCGTACTGTATAGCACAAACAAGATGACACTACATTTTTTTCTAATAATTCTAAATGCAAAATTAAGAAAAAAAAATAAGGCAAAAAGAATCCTAAATGGGTATTAATATATTTAAAATTCATGAATAAACTATTAGCATTTATAATTGCTTCATTACACTGATGTGTGTTTTTAGAATAAACCTCCCTCAACCAACCCTTTTCAGTTGGGGAGGAAAAAAAAAAAAAAATTCCTGCAGATGCATTGCAAAGGTCACTTTTAACAATGGCTGGCTCCAGCAACAGTGAGGGCCAGGCCAATTAACATCCAAATGTGTTGGCGGCAGAACTGCAGCTTGTCATGTTCTTCACATGTGAACCCTGATCCTTTGCTCCAAATACATGATAAATCAGCCACACTTTGCAGCGGTTTTAATAGTTCAGATAGGGTACTCATTTAAAAAACCTCAGTGTTACACAAAAAATGCAAAATTGAATGTCACTCATTTTTTTTTCTCTACCTCTAGTCAGGGAGCAGAGCCAGCAACTTAGCGCCAGCTAAATATTAAAGCAAAATTGCACTCTTGGATATTCTCACACTATCATATATCATCAGTCTGTGATGTACGGTGCATTCCAGGGGTTGTTTTGTGATGAAGTGTTGTAATTTACCTTTTTGTTGTACCCACTTTCCCTCAGCCTGTCTTGTCCACTACTACTCCAGTAAATGATTTCCTGCATTTCCCAGAATAACTTTGAACAACCCTCAGAGAAGGGGCATGAACTTGCTGCTCTGTGGGGCTGAACGTGACTGGAGGAAAGTGATCTTGATATTAGATATTGGATATTGTGTGGATGTATTTTCCCAAATGCTGAAACTAGTGGTTGTAAGTTGTTCTTCCTTTTTCTAGCAATCATAAATATATTCATCAGTGTGGTTTGACTTTGATGCTTTACAAATTATTGAGGATGGAAAATGAATATACAATTAATATCCAATCTCAAGCTAACTTCATCTGGTTTTTACCTGTATAGGTGGAGAAAGCAGTGGCAACAGCAATAAGTGCCACTGCCATTTGTGCCCATTGGACAAATGGCTTTCATTGCATTATGTACTACTGATGCTGTTCTTGGCAGTGAAATTCGAAGCCAATTCTGTGAATGATTTCTTCGTCTTTGATGGTTAGACGTTGGTGCACATTTGGCAAGAGAAGCCTTTGATTTAAGGACTAACAGTCATTTTTTTCTGCTACTTCATTGTACAATGAAAAAAAATATTTGACCTTGTAAATCAAACTGGACTATTTTGTATAATTTCTACATGAAAATATCATTTCCTTGTTTTTACTTAAATTTATCACACTTTAATATATTGCAATACTTGTTTTTTTTATTGTAATTATTTGACTTCACATCACTAAATGGATCCACTATTTCCAGTTATATTTCCAGTGTTTTTCTAATTTTTGTTAAACACTGAAAAAAGGAAGTAGTATCTACTTTAACAGTCAACGTGTGTGTTGGATGTGGCCGAGGAGAACTTTGAGGAAGGTTCTGGAGAGAAGCACGTTCACTGTTTGATGCCAAGTAAACTTTACTTGAAAATATGATCAGTAAAAAATACCTGTCAAAGCCTTTCTTTGTGTAGCTGTGCTGGAAAAAGGGCCAGAAAAAAGTATGACCAAGCAACATAAACCCAAGAATGCAAAGTACATCACCAATATTTGTTCTTTTCTCAGCACTTCTGTCTTACATGATCACTCTGCCGTCAAGGGATTATTGTAAAGGCATTGTGGTGTTGGAATTTAGACTCCCTAATAATAGTAGTTGCTTGCCCAAATTCTGCTAAACTATGTTAAGCCATTCTGTTTGAAAAAATAATCTTATCTTATTATTGACATTGACGCAGGGGGATTTAGAGTGGTGTCTTGTACTTATGATTTGGAGGGCTTACATTTAAGATTATTATGAGGAAACAGAATTGGATGCAGTGGTGGAAATCAGAAGTTTGCTACAGCAGTTCTTGCAGGGATGTTATATCAGAAATTAAATATATTAAATTAACTCATAAATTATAAGTAGCATGTCATGTAATACAGAAGCATGGAACTGACTACAGCTTACATTTATTTGGTGCGATGTCATCATGTTTTAATATTTTCTTTTTAATCTCAACCTTGTAACCTTACTGAAAATGGACAACTGAAGGACACAATAGATGTTCAGAGGCACTTCCTGTTAGATATATATTAGTATTTACTTTGTAATATATGTCAGAATTGCAGGGGGCTGGAAGGGAAAAAATATGAGTAAAAGCTTTGAGGTCCTGTACTGCTTTGCTGAAGTACTTTTAAAATCTGCTCTGTAATCATGTTGTGTTGATGCGCTGGATGTACAGTGAAGCTGCTTTAAGTGTTGATTTTTTCCACTCATGAATTTATCATGAAGCGTCATGACCTGAATGCACAAAAGCCCTCTGAAGCCTCGCTGATTCTTCTGAAAGAGTCACAGGAATCAGTAAGGCCACTGCCACAATGCGACGCCTTATGCTGTCAAGGGGAAAAAAAAAAATCAAAAAATCAAATAAAACACATCAGACTGCACTGCAATCTGTTGGGGATTGTAGTGCATTTTGTGAAAGTCTAATCAAGACCTATAGTATAGTACACCTTCTCTGCAAGAGGAACATACCAGATTCATTTAGAGCTATAACACATTTACAACAGCTGTTGACAAAGATGCTCTAAATAAAGCCTTACAAAAATAATGTTTGTAAGGCAAATTCTTTTTGAGTTATTGTTTCCTGGTGGAGATTTACATGTATATGTCTCCCTGTGGGTGTCACATGACTGACAGTATACACAGCCTATCACAATACATAAAAAACATTCAACTCGGGCCAAGTGAATAACAATAAAACAGAAACTTTGACAAAACCAAATCAAGGCTTCATGGTTACTGTGATGGATTATTAAGGCTCTGGCAATTTTCAAGCCTATACAAGCTGTTTTACATGATATACAAGAATAAGTGGCAGCAAATGACTTCTTCTGAAGGTGGGGAAACAAGCCCTGATATCTCCACCTAACACTGACTGTGTGCAGACACCAGCAGGAATAAAGGAAAGGATAGCAGCAACCTAGACGGTTGGCCTAAATCTAAAAAACAAAACACACTGTTTCCTGTAGTGTCCCTGCAGTGTGTGAACATGGGTTCTGCCAAAGCAACATAAAGCAGTATTTTAAATAGAAATATCAGACTAGAGCATGGTTTTAAAAACTGCTTGTTTGTCCCCTAGAGTGTATTTCCACTTGATGATGCAGCAAGTTTAACTCCAAAAGGGCATTGCTCCAGAGTTTGGAGGGAGTTGGCCCCTGAGCTGATTTTAGCTCTGTGCTCTCCTTTGGCAAAATGCCCCACTGCCCCATGATTGAATGCCACTTGACATCTTTTCAATAGGTTTGTCACCTTTTTCCTGTACTCTTGAATATACATCAGGGCAGCTTGTGTCTCAGGAGGGGCGTCGATCCTGCCTCTTCCCTCTATTTCTCTGATACTCTCTTTAAGCCGTAGGGTAGCTCCTTTTCCTTGACAGATGGAAGATGTGTGGGGAGAGCTGAACTTGCTCTATAAACCCTCTGGTTATGACAGAAGTAACTTTGTGTATAACGCACTAATAGAAACAATCTGGAAACCTTCAAGCGCATGCCTGTTAAAGTTAGATGATCATAGTTGCCGGATTGTGACAGTGGAACCGTCTTAATTTTACTGAAATATAGACAAATTTTTAACAGGCCAAATGGGAGGTTTTGAAAGTTTCTATCTGGGCCATTTTTCTGCCATCGTTCTCTCCCTTGCTGAATCTTGTCTGCTACAGACAGAACTAGTTTCCAACATAACTTGCTATTTTATTTGCAGTCGTAAATCATTTTTCCCCCCAAAAAATAAAGTACTACATGACACCAGAGGATACAAAGTGAGGATGATGTCTGTACCGGAGTTCATGGAAGACATGATGCTTCTGTAATGACAGAACAACCACAGGAACCTTTATGTGTGTAGCAAGGTGAAAGATATGGAAAGAAGCTGACTCTGGCTATCAGTGAGCCAATGGCCTTTGACAAAATAGTTCGGAGATGATGGATCTGGCTAATGAGGTCTGGCTTAGGAAATGACTCACCTTAAAGCCACTAACAGCCTTCTCCAGCGCTTGAGGCAGACGATAACTCAGAGGAATGGTGGGGGTTCTGGACACCAGTGATATTACACAGTAAATGAATTTAATAGCCCTCCCTAGGCTTAAAAAATTGTCAATCAGACATATTAAATATTACAGTCAAGTGCTGCTAATCAGTTTTCCATGTTCCATATGTACTGCGTCATTCTGAAAATAGGGTATTAGTACATCGGCCAACAAAAGTAATGCCGCCTCTTCATGCAGCTGTCAACGTTTTGGTAAGATTCCCCCATGTAACCGACAGCACATCAATACATGGAGAGGGATAACAAATCATTCACTTTCTTTTTATTCCTATGGGGCAGAAATAGAGATTGCATCTGCCAGACCACAGCACTACCTGCAGCTGTGCACCAATATGACATTTTCTTCATCCAGCTGTCAACATTTTAGTAAAAAACCTCTGATCGGAGCCTCACAGTCTGCAACAAAGTTCAGACAGCAACAACATGTAGTTTACACATATAGCAGTTTACTGTCCCGATAATCTTAGTCATTACCGCTGCTGAATCATACCACTGCAGTGAGAAGTAGTGTATGTAGGAGGGGCCGTAACCTGTATTTACCCTTGAGGAGCCTGACCAGATGTGCGTGAGCTCTCAATTGAGTTGGGAGAAAAGGATTCCCGTGCTGACGCAGCGCAAGTGTTACAATACACACATTCCTCAATTAATAAGGTCTCTTGAAAAGGCCGGCTGCTCAGGAGTGCAGGGCAGGAGGGTTAGGAGTGGGAGTATGAGGAGAGATGAATGTAGTGTAACAGTGTTTGGGAGATCACGGCCCACCTGCGCCCTGTCAGATGTTGCTTCTGAGTGTATCAGTTGTTCCGCCTCATAGTTGTTAACCTCTTCAGCTCCGCAGCTTTGCCATTGCTCTGTGTCTAAGGTTTGTGCAAACCCACAGATCTTTATTTTAAATTCTAGTGCAGATCCCAAGGTTTCCAAAGATAACAAACATGTCCTGCTGAATGACAGGGAAATTTGAGGTAATGACGAAGCCATAAAACAATGTCATCTTGGATTTGAATATTTCACTCAATATAATGATGTAAATTCAGTAAAGTGTTGCAACCAGCAGATATTAGATAGATAGATAGATAGATAGATAGATAGATAGATAGAGATGTACCATTGTCATTCATTTTTTTCTAACTTTGAAGCTGCTTATTAATGAGACATTTAAGGAAAATTAGAGTTCAAGGGAATGAAGGGGCACCAAATAAACTTTTATCCACCTGCAATTGTAACAGCATTGAATTTACCTTCTCCAACCCAGTTGTCTGGCACAGTCCCTACTTGTAATGATAACGATGTAATACATCATGATGCAAAATACTACAATTATACGTTTGCATCATCATTTGCTTTTTTGGCTCAAGAAGGAGGCTTTTTAGCCTTTGTCTTGCAGTGTCACTCAGTTGCAGCACCACCCCCCACTGCTGAACAGTTGAAAATGAGAGTAGGTATACAGAATAGAATAGAATGGAATAGAATAGAATTTTATTATGTGTCAGTCCCTATGACCATCAAATAAACAAGTTACAAACTTGATTCAGTTCCAGACACGGGGACCACTCAGTTATGAGACACAAAACACAGTTAAAAACAGATGCATTGTGGGGAGAGGAGACTGGAGGAGTCTTGAAATCCCACGGGAAGGGAGTTTTTGTTTCAAAACAAAGTATAAACTGGAAAGTGCGTTTTGCAAGCAAGAAATCTCTGCATCTCGCCAAGCAATTACAGAGTCAGTGGTAATGATCAACTACCTTGTCAAACCCCTGCATATATTATTATGGTCATTTTGTAATGCAGGCAGTGTTGGGGTTAGCACATTACAAAGGTTCATATTATTATAATTACAGTAAGGCATTACTGTTCCAATTTAAGTAATCAGATTACAGTTGCTGATGTAAGTCATAGCTCATTACATTCTTAAGCCTTTTTAAGCTTTTTATTGGTATAATATCCATCAAAAGATCTGCTCTCATCTTATGCAAGTCAACAAAGTGCTGAATATGACTCGGAAAGTTTGAATTAAATGCTGTAGATGCTTTAAAAGGAAGATATTTTGGTTGTAATTATTTAGACTGCTCCTGCTTGTATCCTGGGCTCTGGTCAACAGTATTTATTGGCCCAATGAATGCAAGTAAGTCTAGCATGATAGGGTGTGTAATGCAAATAAGGTTTTAATGAGTGGGACAACTAGGCCTAATTACTTTGCTCATTAAGTAATAAGCAAAGTAAGTCATAACATTTCAAGACCCACTTTGCTTAAAATGGTGCTTTTTCTGTTTTTAATGTTTTTTTAATCCACTAGTGATAATGACACATAAAAAAAATCACCATTCTGATACGTCCACTTGTAGGTGACCCTGTACAATTTGCTCTTCTTCTTCTTCAGAATCGGCCCACAGATCAAACATTTATGGCTCACTTACATCTATATTACCTCTTGACATTGTGTAGCATAGCCTTCAGTAACAAAACAGAAAACAAGCGGGGGTTTGTGTGGGCAGGGTCAAAGGTGAGCCGGCTTGGTGGAGATTTGAATAGTGGCGGGGACTAATTGCATATTCATAGATCCACGCATATTAAATGAAGGCAAAGGTGTAGAGTTACATCTAAGCCATTTTAAGGCATAAAGGGATTTTTTTCATGAAAAAAAAAATCTCAGTATATAATTTTGCTGAACAGAGATGAGTTTTTAAGGGTTTAATCAATGCCCAGAATGGGTATTTAAGTGTAAGTAATCGGGTATATGTAATTGATTACTTTTTCCCAATAAGTAGTTTTTGGAATCAAATGGCAAAATGTGGTTCATTTATTTGAATGAGTTAGCTTTCTATCTGTGAGGACAGAAATAGGTATCCACAGGACCAAAGATAAATCCTGACTTTATGAGCCCTACTGACAACTTCTGAAAACAGAATAACTGCACTATAACTGATTATTCCAATAAGCCCTTCGAAGTCTTGGATGGCCACCTCGCCCTGGAGGAAGGAACAACCCAACCTAATGTAAAAACAAGCTGATGTTGAAAGTTTTTGCTCAGCAAAGACAGAGAGCAGAAAATCCAGCTCAGAGCCATTACAGAGGACGTCATTGTGACAATTTTACCACCAAATTACTTTTCCACCACTTTCTGAAACTCAGATTGAGGTCTTCTCCCCAGGAAAGTCATATGTCAACCTACAAAGGCTAACCTTAACAAGCTGTCCACAAAAAGTCAGGGGCTATTCTGGGCCATTCTGCATTGCTTATTATAAAACAAGAGACAGACTGGAGAATACTCCAGGAGTTGTTGGTGAAGTCAATGTGACCACTAAGTTTCTTGATCACAGCTCTCCTCTCCTCCCCGTCCAATTCACACAGAGTATCTTATGCCCTTTTGTCCCCTGCGGCCCTCTGCATAGCTCATTTATGGAGTCTGGAAATATCTGCCAACTCGGCTATCCCACCAACCTCTCCCTAAAATAACCGTGAAGGGAAGCATGGAGGGGCCTCACTTGGTTGTGCAGCAACAAATCCAGGTCATGTCTGTCCTCTTTAGAAGAAAACTGGGCAATTTAAAACCCAGGGGTGGTTGTCAACAATAAGTCTGGTCAAGTACGTGGACAGTGTTTGCTGATTGAAAGATGCCCTTTACCGGTGTTCCTGACATTCAGATGAAGAAATTGAGGGAGGAGACAAAAGGAATATAGCGCTGAGGACAAATGAGGGATAAGACAAGTCTGAAATTATGGGAACTGGGATGGCAGAGAAATAAGAAGTGAAAGTAATTTAGAGAGACAAGAGCAGAACAAAGTTAAGTAAAATTTTCTTTTTTGCTACAGGCTGCAGAGACCATGAACATTCTGATAATCCCAGTCGTGCAAGTCTTTTATTTGTGATTTATTTTGGAAAATTATCAGAAAGGCCACATTGTACTTACTGGTTGTTAGACATCCTCCCTCCAAATGGTCTTCAGAATGAGCTCCTTCTGCTCTCAGCTCACAGAGACCAGCTACGACAACGGGGCACTGCGCATTAGTTCAGTGCAACTTGCATATCATAATTCACATTTGTTGCATGGTAATTTGCCAAGGGTGGAAAACAAATCAGTCTCAGTGTCCTTACTTCCCAAACCTGCATGGGTCCTTTGCTTATTCATGCCAGTCTGTCACTACAGGGGGAGTGTGGTTACACAGCATGAAGCAGTCTGGGAAATGAAACATATTGTGTTCCACATCACTAATTGCCATTTCCACTCAGCATCACCTGGAAGTGTTCATGCTGTTTACATGCATGGAGTTACCTGGCTATCCGTCATACTGAGGTTAAGGTCTTATTTAAGTCAAGCTGTTTTTTTATGCACATCTGATAGCCTGCAAAGCTGCAACTGAGGGCCACTGTTCCCATGAATAAACCAGATAATAGACTATTCCTATCAACCTGTTTCACTCACAGATAAAATGGTCCACCAGTAAAAAAAAAAACAAAAACAAAAAGGATGAAAAGATTGCTTCTAATACTTGTCACTTCCAGTACAGAGGAAATAAATGATCATCCCAAAAGTTATACAACGAGTAAGCACTGCTAGCTGCCATATTTTTTGTTGACATCAAAATGTACTCATAGCACTGTGGGAGCTTGCACAGATGGCAAAAAACGAAAGTGAAGCGAGTAAGATGTTTTTATACCACAATAAACCGTTTATTGTTGGAGTAAGCTGTGCGGGCAAGCCAGGTATGATTTAAATCCAACCTATGAGTATGTCTGTTAGGCTGTGGCTACACTAATCCATTGTGTCTACCCATCATCATGTTTTTAATTGTTTTCAATGAGGAGTGTCTGTTTGATGATAATAAATCTGTCTCCAATGGATTTGTATCAGTTTTGACAGACTTTTTGTAACTGATGAAGTCACCCACTTTGCCAGCGACTAAAAGTTTTATTTCCTGTTGTCAGCCATGTTGGTGTGTTCATATTCTGACACAACATCAAAAGAATTCCAAAACAAACAGATGGATAGATGGGCTCTCCATCAAATTTCCATCCATATTGTG
>OMKZ01016522.1:0-10751 GCA_900302535.1 Neoniphon sammara
CACAGACCCCCCCCCCTCCTTTCCCTTCCTGATTCTCCAGCAAACACAATCCAGCACATTCAAGAGCCACAATGAGGCATTATGCTACTTTGGTGGCAACGCCGTTTTACGCAAAGTTTTGTGAGGCCTCCTTGTCTCCTCCATCCCAGCCCCCTCACTCTCTCGCTCACCCCACTGTGTTCAGGTTCAAAATGTCACAAAGTGAATTCAATAAACAGAAAAGGCACTGGGGAAGTCCGCCACTTGGTGAGCGGGCGGTGAAAGGAGGAAGCACAAAATGCTGCCTGATGGGGCCTTGTCCACCCTGGGCAGCCATCTTGATCTGAAGGAGTGACTCAAAGTGAAAGTAGGGAGTGACATTTGGGTGCAAATATGAGCATGGCTGTAGTCACAAAACTGTCCTGAACTTGCTGCTCCGAGTCCTGTTACAGTGTGCAGTGGATACACTGACATGAAGCTTGTTTTAAGAATGAAGAGAGGTCAGCCATGATGGATGTCAAGGTCTGGTGACAACTTTAAAGGGGAAATACCCTCACACCTTCTTCCACTGTCACATGTCATCAGTCTGTGATGTTCAACACATTCGAGGTGTTATTTTGTCATGTGTTGAAGTGTTAGTTACTTTTTTGGTAAAGTGACTTTCCCCCAACGTGTTCTGTCTACTTGCACTTCAGTTAGTGATTTCCTACATATCCCAGAATGCCTTTCAACAATCCCTTGACAAGGGCATGGAACTTCTTGTTTTCTATCAGAGTTCAATCATGTGGGCATATTCATTCAAACCTAATTTATTTCCCGGAAGAGGGAAATTGATTGAGAGTGGGCCCTTATTTCCAATGATTTCCAACCTGACAGTCACTTTTGATGTTTTAGATCACTGAAACTCCATTGCAGCTGCTGGAAATATCCTGATATGATACCACATTGTTTACATTTGGCCAGTTATCCACAGGAAGAAGAAAAATACATCAAACGAGTAAATGGACCCCAAAATGCAACACATATGACCAATAGCTGTTCCACGTTTTCGGTGTATTTTTTCTTTAAGGATGAATGGAGTTCAAAGGCAACAGATGCCAAGGTCCATTAACAGCTTTCAGCTGGGATGACTGAGCCCTATACCTCATTCAGCGCAAATTCAAATGTGATTAACTACAGAACGAAGACCTAACTGGACGTGAATGAAAAATAATAAAATGTGACTTGAGAGAAACAATGATGTTGGCACCACTGCGTGAGTTAGAAACCTTTCCAAACTGCACACAGCTCACAGTTTATATCCCGGCAGCAGCATCCAGTTTCGGGCAGCGGAGGAACTCGCCTGCCTGACGGATGAAGAGGCTCTTCCTGAAACAAAGCAGGGCTCGCAAATCGAGTTTTCTCCAATTAGCCGCCGTTTGCAGCTCCAGCTCTGATGTCCAGCGGCCATCAGAGTCAGTTATGTTAAGATTTTGGGCCAAACACTCATTGTTTTCATCTGTGGTGAAACACAATATGCAGGCTTGTTTCTCCTACATGGCAGACTGAACCTTTGTAGAGCTTTGAAGAAAAACTACAAGCTGCATTTGAATGAAATGCCATCGCTAACATTTTATCCACATGGGATTTTCCATCTTAACTGCACAGACTTACAATAGACTTACAATATAGATGTACAATATTTTTCTTCTATAACTTCACCTCTGTGTTTTATCAAAGTTCAAATAATTAAATAAAGTAGCTTAAGAAAAAACTAAAACCAGGCTAAGTTGTCCTAAATATCTAGCCTACAGACTGGCAGGTGGGGGAAGACGCTGACCTAGTTGTCTTTTTCACCACAGTAGCACCTGAAGCCTCCAGATGTTTGATTCTCATAACTCCAGAACAAGACCAGATGTCAGCCAGCACTGTTGTCTCCTCAAAAACAACTGAAATGTGTTTATTAGTATGTTGCTTCCTTGACTTGTGCAAATTATACCAATTCACCAGCATCGCTTTGATTGAAAAGCTCAGTTAATGACAAGGTAGCGGGTGCAGATCTTTGAAAACCTTTGAAATGTCTCCTAAAGCTCCGCAAAAGCTCCGATCTGAAAACACCCATCCAGCTCCACCAAGCTGCAGCAGAACATGCGTGTCTGTGGACTCTATAACACAGTTCTCCACAACGTATTGACTCAGTTAACTACAAGCAAGTTGGAGCGAGTCATTACTGCAGGAGCTCCCAGCTTCAAGACAACACTGCAATGCAATTTGATGTCCAGTGTAACTGAAATTGAGAATGAATGTGACCATCTGAGCGTCCTGCATGTTTCCTCATTCTTAGTCACACCATTTACTGAGTCATTTTATCCAAAGTGCATTGCAGAGCTATGAACGCATTTTATAAACTTTGGCTTTTACTCATTTTCATCCTTGTTGCCTTGTCTGCAATTTTATTTTGCATTTGTTGCATCCTTATGACTGGGACAGCGTATTATATTAATATTACTACAATATTATTATTATTATTATCATCATTATTACTGTTTTACCTCATTGTTCTGCTTTCTCCAACTGTGTCATTTGCATGGTCTTTTATGTAACAATAATTCTTACAAACAGGTGTAAAATAGGACTTGAAGAACATTACATAAATGCTTTCCTGTACAAGAATGCTGTGAGAAATGGGGTTCAGGATTCCCCCTCATACGTACATGACTGGCCTGTGCATTCTGGGGTTTGCCAACAAAATGGTAATACTGATGTGGCCAGCTTTTCTCTCTTGATTCTCAAGTGCTTTGCAACTCTGTTTTGGCAAAGTGCTACATAGTGTAGATAAGGATTTTCATTACTATTAACTGTACATTTTTCACAGACTCCCCAGTAGGAAGTGAACCGCTCAGCCTGGCTCTGCCTGTTAAACAGGAGCACTGGTACGTCCTTACTCAGGAAGACGAGGTGTGTTTCAGTCATCACAGCTGGCCTCTATGTTACAGTACTTTAGGGAAAACTCTGATTCAGAGTTTGAAGCTCAAAATATCAGCAGGCGGTATATGAGAATGCTTGAATACAAGAGAATACATGAGCACAAGAGAACTTTTCCCCTCAGCGTCAAACAAAATTTCTCTCCCTGCTCCATGAAGGAAATGAGAGGGTATTCAAACCTCTGCAGGGCCACAGTATCACGCTGTGAGTGTTTCCAAAAGCACTCGTGGTTTTTGGTTCTTCCCGCGAGAAGGCGTCGATTACACTTGAAGCGGGAATCTCAGGCAGGGCAGGAATCTAACCTTTTTTATCTATGGGCCACGGGGGCTGGTACATGTCAAACACAGGCTGCCACTTTCACTACTTTACCAGCCAAAAAGGCTTTTAGTGCAGATCATGACCTCTTAATTAACAGGGTCAAAGTGGCTGGTAGCGTAAACAAACCTACCAGGTGCAGCCAAAATCTACCAGTATTTGGCTGGTGGTGATTTCAAACCGTGATATTATGTTCAGTTTGACTGCTGCCTCTTTCCCAAGCCCTCTCAGTACTTCACTTTGGTATTTTTAGCACACTATTTTTTCATTCAGCATTTCTCATGCAGTGGATACTTGAGATAGATGACGTGACGGTCAGCAACGGTCAGTCCAAGAAAAACGTCTTTTATCTCCACCCAGTATACAAAGACAGTCGCCCGTTCTGTAAGACAAATCCAATGAAGACAAAAGGGGCTTTGATCTGTGATAACTTCAGTAGGACACTGGAACGACGACCACATCTGAAGACAGAAAGAGGGCAGCCTACATATCATACCAAACACTAACCTGAAGTACTGAAGAGCTTTTCCTGCTTTCAGAGACAATTTAGAAAGCCACTCCAATCACAGAATCTGGCATGAAACAGAAAGTGGCAATTTCCATTTTCAAAGCCTGGATGCCTGCTAATTATGGTAAAAGCCTTCTGCTATCAGGTTCCATGTAGGCCTAACACTTAAAGCTAATTGCTGCTTGAGAAAAAAAAAAAAGCTTGAACTTTAAAAGATAAACAAACCACAGGGATTTTCATAGAGCAGCAAATAAGTGTGTTTGGGAACCCTGAAATGCCTCTCCTGGAATTACTGTGGTGATTGCAATCAGCGGATATCAGCTTAGTGCTGCTATAACAAAATTTTCAGACTTCCTAAAACTACTTATAATAACAAACAAATGGCTCTAAATTAGACTGGCAGCAATAAATCTGCAGTCGGCCTGTTTGCATGGTGGTGGCACCAAATTGCAATGAAATGAAAAATTTTAGCCTCAATTTTCAGATAATCTAAAAGGTGAGCTCAGAAAACTGTTTGCAGCAGACTCATGTTTAGTAGCCTAGCTGGTCTATGAAGCTTTATACCAGAGCACAAAAAAGAGACAAGATCTAGCTATGGCAAGACCTCCTTCGGGAGAAGGAGTGACCAGACCAGACACAACAATTTTATCTGGGCAAATATGGTGAATCTACAGTGTGTCTATTAGTGAACATGCGCTGCTCTTTTCTGCAACAGCCCCACTTTGTGATTGGGGCTCATGAGATAGCTGGGTCTTTACCTGAAATTGCTCCCTCATGCAGCTTTAATCTTTGCTCGCTGCATCCCGCCACCATGGTGCATTTAGTAACTCTCAAAGTTCAGGGGTTGAAATCAAAGCCACTTGCCGTATGGCTTAAATAAGATACATGAGACTGTATGTGCTCAGCCACAAACAGCAACAGTCTGAGTCTTGGCAGTTCAGTTTAAAATAACCAAACTATCCTTCAGCTGTGTCCCAAAGTACACAATGAGAAAAAGGAGTGGAATGCATATGACAGAAAACATAACGCCACTGATTTTTATCAGATTATGAGAGTGTTACACCACTCACTAAAATTACAGTGAGTCTATTTTTGGCACAGCTGTGGTAAGTCATACCCCAGGTTTCTGTTGCAGAAGCCCCCACCTCACCTCACCCCAAGACATCATCAGCGTCGTTGAAAGCTTAACACTTCTGCTTCACACAAGCTTAACTTCTTTGATTGGTTACGGTGAGCCTCCAGTTGATGTGCAAGAACACGGCATCAATTAACAGTGGAGGAGGCTGGTTAAAGAGCAGGGGCCATCAATCAATCTGTTAACTCTTCAATGTTCAGTTCTGGCTCAAAGCATTTCTTTTTTCCCTTTATTATGTGTGTGCCTTGAAATCATTTTTAACTTCAATTGTTTACCTTGTTGCATTTTTGCCCATTTCTAATGATTGACATTTTATCATTTCCTTTTGAATATATATATATATATATATATATATATATATATTGTAATCATTGTTTTATTTTTTTTTTCTTTTTCTAATGTAAAGTGTATTGAAACCTTCCTGGCAATAATGCACCTTAAATAAACTTTGACTTAACTTGACTTGGTGGCTGACATGATTAGAAATGCACTTTCCTCTCTACTTCCATTTTGCATTCAGAAAGCAAACAAGGCAGATCTCTTCTTGCACTGCACTGACAAAAACAACTCATATGGGGGAAATTTACTGGCAGAGACAAATTCAGTAAGCAGGTCATATTAAGCGCTGCCTGGAGTAACAATAGTCAGCGTATTCGTGGCGGAGCATCGAAGCCTCTCCCAGTGGTTTGTTTGTTTGTGCTGCAGTATCCCAGTGACTTCTCACATGACTATGAAACAGAGCAGATGATATAACTCTGTTCATTACCCTGATATTTTTACATCGATGGCTTGAGATCCAGCAACGCGGCCAACGAGGCTTTCAACTGAACTATTAAAGGGGCATTCCCCTTCAGATCCTCCAACACTGTCAGATCTGATCAGCCTGTGATGTTCAGTCCAATCCAGCTGTTATTTTGTGATGTGTTGTAATTTACCGTTTTTGGTGGACCCACTTTCCCTCAACCTGCCTAAGCTACTTCTTCTTCTATTGGTGATTTCCTTCTGCCTTTCAATAACCCCCAGACAAGGAGGGTGAACTTGTTGCATGCAGCCATTGTTTTTTGTTTTGTTTTTTGTTTTTTTTTGTGGGTAGAGAGTGATAGACTTAGCAGAGCACTGAGGGTGTTTTACCAGTCTAGAAAAAGCCCTCTATTCTTTTAGCTGCATTGCATTCTGGTCTAACTGCTGCTCCTTTAGTGGCGAAATCGGTCTCTGTGCCTCTTCTACAGTGAATTTCTCCCTGTATGATTTTCGAGCATCAGTGCAAAATGGCCCATTTCGGTGCAGAACGGAACAGCCGGACTCTGATTTTGTTTCGTTTTGTTTCACGAAACAGAGTCTGGGCGACGCTGGGTTCAAACCATTTGGAAACAATATGTAGCATGTGATTGGATCAACCACTGGATTGGAGGTAACTTGCCTAATCAGACGAACGAACCATGTGATGTCGTATGAGAGCACCAAAGCTAAACAAACAGCGGCAACTGTCATGGTGAAAGTGAACAAGCATATTAGCAAGTGTATTACTAGCTAGTTTGCATGTTGGTACATGATTCGTTCTGTTTTGGGGAGGAAAATCTATGTTTATGTCCTTTTGTGTTGCTGTTTTCCAATGTATTGCACAGTAGCTTCTCGCTGTCCTCATCACCTGAGCCACACCTGTAGTTCCTCAAAGGATGCTGATTGGTCCAGCTGTTTTGTGGCTTCCCATGATGCTTTGGTTGGAGCGTGGCCAAACGGCTTCACGAGCCAAATAAAAATTAACTTGTGTGGTCAGCTGGCTGTGTGAGGTCGGTAAAATGGCATCTCTAGAAAGAACCCCTCTGTGATTGTGCAGGACTGACACCAAAACCTGATGTTTACTGTTGATAGTTTAGACCACAGCAACATTTTGTTCTATCAAACTCCACCTCATCACCTCATCTGCATATGGCCTCTTACCTATGGCAAGAAGAAATAAACACCAAACAACTAAACGGACCCAGAATTGCAACAATTAGCTGTTTCTGAGCAGTAATTTATGGTGGGTCTTTCCTTTAACATCTAACTGAGACATTATGTTACAGCAGCAGCCAGCCAGCAAAAAACAGACTCACATGATGAGCAGCAGTCTGACCCGGCAGGCAGCGGCAGGGCATCAACCCTCTGCAACAGTATGGAGAAAACAAGCGAAACCGACCAAGACCAAGAATCTGTGACTCACTGAATATCCAACACCACAGATTATAAGGTCTGGTGAAGAAAACTGTGGAGGCCAAGATAATGCACAACATAATGAAAGACAGGCAGCACCATGCAGAGGGGATGGGAGTGGAAATAACTCACTTCTGACAATAGGGGGGATTTCCGTCCCACGTTGCAATCTTACCCCCATTGTTTTATAGGGACTGCTTTATTTTGTGAAATAATCAGAGCAGGCTGAGCTTCCTGACTTCAGCACTGACAAATCTGCTGTTTTCACAGTGTTTGGTATCATCTGCTGCTGTTACAGGCTCAAGGTCAGCACAGACCATGTTTATGCTCAAAGCAACACAACACCAGTGTTCAACCATAAAGTGGTTAATTTAAAGCAAAATGATTCTACTCAAACTTTACCAGAAGGTATTTGAGACTATAAGATTACTCACATTAGAATCTTAAAATTTAATCTTAGCTGCTTAAAGCATGCCTGTGCAACACAGACGACACGACACAAAACAGATGGCAAAAATAAATTAATAACACAATAATTACTCCAAACGTTATGGCAGATAACAGTCATAAAAAAGCACGAGAATAATCCTATAATATTTTTGAAAGGGACTTTACAGAGCCCACGGTGTAAGTACGCCCTATCCTAAACAAATATGATAGTGATACCATAGGAATTTAACATCACAAAACCACTATTGAGTACAACAGACACACTGTAAGTCACCATTATAGGAATATTACATGCAGTAGGAGTCAGGTCACGACAGATGGAAAACTACAGTCACACTGCAAGAGCTTATGAGAATATTATAGGAATATTATAGTGATTTGTCATTCGGGCTGGGTTCTTGACATCAACAAGTTTGTAAGGCTGCCCAGTTTAATTCACGCAGTCCATAAAAATAGATATTTGAACAGCTTTCCAAAATGGGTTTTACAGAGACGTATATAGACAATATTTTTAGTTTTACTAGAAATACTGTCACATAAACTACATAACACTTTGGGTCAAGTCCTTATTTAAATACACCGACTTTTAAGTTGAACAGGCTGAACATTTTGCCGTTTGTCAATAAAGTTGATAATTAAACCAGTCAAGGATTCATTAATTGATGCGGATAAATCGTTACGTGGGCTGTTTCTTACCTCCTGGCTTGCCTCCGTATTCTCGGACTGAAACTTGTCATGGCATTCAGGGCAGAGGGTAATAAAGTTTGGGAGGAGGACGGAAAAAACACTCCTACCCCTCAACTCTCAGCACCAGAGTCAAGTATTCAAAATACAAAGCAGAAGTTCCGCTGTACCTTTCAAAGTAAAACTCATATTGTCGAACGCACAGCAACGTTTGTTTTTAAAGGGGAAGTGGGGTGCTCAGAATGAGTGTGCTAAGCTAATGTATTTTTATGCAGAGTAGTATATAATTAGGCTTGCCTCCTTGTCATGCTTAGGCCACTTTTTTGTATTTTTCTGAAAGCTCTGATATATCGGACAAGGAGGTAAACAATGCAAAAATATCTGGAAAATGGCAGCTGTTAAACGTTTAGTTTAACAGCTGCCATGCATCCATATACATTTGGAAACAAAAGCTTAGAGTCTTTTTTTGTTCCACTGTAAACAGTATGAAATGAATTGTTAACTCACTGTATGCTGAATGGACATATAAACCTCACTGGTATTTTAATTGACATGATAGACTAATGACTACATTTTCTTTCTTTTTTTTTTGTTTGTTTGTTTGTTTTTTGCAGCACAGTGGCTCACTGGTTAGCACTGGGTTAAAATCCTGGCCCTGGTCTTTCAAAAGTTTGCATGTTCTCTAAGTATCTGCATGGGTTTCCTCCCACAGTCCAAAGGCATGCATGTTGGGTGAATTGGAATCTCTAAATTGTCCATGGTTGTGAATGTGTGTGAGGGTGTTTGTCTGTGTATTAGCCCTGTGAGTCTGTGACGGACTGGCAACCTGCCCAGAGTGTTTCCCTGCCTTCCATATGCTGGGATAGGCTCCCGTCCCCTCAAGACCCTGATTAGGATTAAGTGAGTATAGTAATGGACCGGTGAACTGTTTTATTTGATGGATGGATGGATGGATTGATTGACTGTAGTGACAAATTTTACCCTTTTATTTTGAAGGCAAATTCGCCTGTTTTCCGGTAGCACCCTGGCTAATTGTGTTTTCCTTGACACACCGTTTTTGGGCTTTCCACTGTTCCCGGCTTTGACGAGTCAATGACTAACAGCCGAATCTTCCAATAAGGAGGGAGATCTGGGACTAGTGTAGAGTGACGACCAAGGGGGCGGGGCTTGCTCATCGATTTGGTCAGATGGCGCCAAAATGACAGCAAGGGGAGTTACTAACTAAATGTTGTTGGTTCTATCAGAACTGAAAATAAATTAAATAAATTTAAGATGATGCATTTGCTTTCAGCAGCAAGATGTGTAGCCTACTTGCTTTGATTTGAATGATTAAGAGGAAGAGGAGAAAATATATGTGGAGTGAGTTATAAAGTTTAATTCATTTGAAACAATTAATGTTTTAAAAGTGTTAGATGTTACTATCAGTTGCACCATTCATTTTTATGGGAAAATGAAGTGAAACATAACAGACTACATTTCACCACTGTGTGGACTCATATCATGTCCACATAACTATACAACCCAACACTCCACTGAAGTTCAGTCACAGCATTAAGTTTTTTAGTGAACACTGTTCAAACAATATGCATCCCGTCTGGATGTTAAGTAGTAAATTCAGCCTTTTTCCACTTCAAACATCGCATATATTCACACTACTCATGTAAATCAAGTAACACATCATGTGAAAAGGAGTAGTACATAACACACCCCCACAGTGCAAAACAAGTCCATGCCAGTACAAGACACGCCCACTTACATCAGTACAAGACACACCCACACCACTGAGGTTAAGGTGATGGGAGTTGGTGTGTTTTGTACCAGTCTGTGGGCTGCAGACAGACCCTTCCCAAATAGTACGGGTACCTTGAAGCTCCAAAATTGATGCAAGCTGTTCAAACTCAGCTTGCAGCTAGCTCATTTAATAAAGTGCGTCCTGATATTAATTCAGCAGCCTAGACTTATTGTATAACAGTCCAGCAGCATTGAAAATGTAACAGCCACTCTGTTCTCATGGTCTCAAACAAACGTCGCCATCTGTATCAAATAAGATTATGTACTTAGACTAGTTTACAATGCCAAGTGCTCATGACAATTTTTAAAATTAATTTTCTCTGCGTGATATTTTTGTTCTTGGGGTCCTTAGCCATGATATTAAATTACTAACACGCAGTGCTCTTGTAGCCGAGCCAAGGCTTCGGTTTGATGGTGAGCTGGTTTTGAGCTTTCGTCTTTTTGTTGGTCACTGTTGTTGTTTTTTTTGTTTTTGTTTTTTTTGGACCAAGTTGAAGCTAACCACTAAAGGTGATGTCAGTAAACTGCACACAGATCATTCATGTGCATGGACATTAAAAAACAGCACATACTCAATGGTTAGCTCTTACAAAATGGCCCTGAATCCATGTTAAAATGGACAAATAAATGATTGCAGTGTTTGTGCAGCTCCCTCCTCTCTCTGTCTGTGTAGTAGTTTGTTTTCCTGCAGCTGTCAGACGTGTTAAAGAAAACACAGCTTGATTTTTAAAA
>OMKZ01016527.1:0-18912 GCA_900302535.1 Neoniphon sammara
AGAGTGAGCGAGTGCAGGTGCTCTCACTTGATATCCCAGTAGAAGAGTTTATAGAAGACATTCTGCATCCTTAATAAACACTGGGGGAATGCAAAATGACTGTATTGTTCACTAGAGGACAAGTTACTAGGGAAGAGGTGAGGAAGTTGATGGGACAGTGTGGGGAAATGAAGTTTTAATGGGCAAAAGTGAGTTACAGGTTACTAGCATTCATCTGACGGTTGAATTTGGACAAGTAAGTAGCTGAGAGAGGAGAAGTGGGAGGGAGAATGAGGGGTCACTGCAGTTCATATAGCTTATGCTGATGCCTGCTGGAGGAGGAGAGAGAGTGGGGAGGCCCCTGATTGCACAACTGCTCAATAAAATAGCAGGCCAAGTTACAGTGCAGGATCAGGCGCGAGGTTTCCATGACCTCTAGTCTGCCTTGACCTCCCTGACCAGAGCAAAACAGTAGGAAAACACACGGGGGACGGTTTGTCTGGTGTCTCCTTCCAGAGACCACATCACCTGCTGGTCCACTGGGCAGATGGGATTTACTGTTTGCTCCACACTCAGTTTGTGAGTTTGTGTGTATCTCATTCTCCCGCTGACCCTGCACAGCTCAGGTTAGTTTTGATGTTTTTTTTTTTTTCCTTTTGAAGCTTGAGCTGCTTAACCAAAGGTCCTTAAAAGGAAAATTTCACCACCAAGCCATGGGTTTGGAGTCAAAAGTCTCTCTGTGCGCTTTGGCATATCCATTCAATCTGACAAGAATGACATAAGAATCGAAACAAGCTGGTTTAGCTAGGTAGATTTCTCTGAGGAAAGGAGATTCTGCTCTGGCAGTGATTCGTGTAATTCTCCTGCAAATGATTTTATCAGTCTCTTACATTTGCAACTAGCAAAACAGGCATTTTGCCAATGAGGCAAAACTACAACTGGGCCTATAAAGTGCACTAATGCACTCCTCTTCTCTCCATTATGTGCTCGGCGTGCCTTTTATAAGACAAATGGAGACATAAATAAATATTAAAAAGAATATTATGACCAAATGAGAGTGTGTGTGTACATGGTGAGTCTATCCACCCCATTAATGCCAAGCGGGTGCCAAGAGGAGGAGACAGAGATAGTGGTTGCTGGCTCTGGCAGCACTCCCAGACTAGACAATATCATAACTGTGTTTATCAGGCACTGGTGGCTACTTAGGTAGAGGACACAAGAAAACACATTACATATTTATACACTGCTGTCCAGATTCAAGGATAGGTCCAAGCCCCACCATTATACAGGATAGAGCCTATAGCATTTAAAATGCAGTGGAAAAAATGCTTTGTCTGACATCTAAAGGGCCTAGGCCAAGTACCTTGAAATGATTAAAGATTAGAAATGGCTTAATTGTTCACTGCAGAAAAGATTCTCAAAAGTTAGATGGATCATCATGTCCTGGAGGAAGGGGTTGTTGGGAATACAGATTACAGGAAGGTGGGAGGAAGTTCGTGGCTCCCATAACCTCTGGTCGTATTCACGCTGCGTTTGAGCAATGACTTTTAGTGTTATTATTCAGCAGGAGTTTCCCTTTCCGTTGTTTCTCATGTAAACGCATCTACACAATGAGAACAGGGGCTCAAGCAGGAGAAAGGCGGAGATAATTACATAGGTTACAACCAAGACTCGCACTCAGAGCACTGAGTACATGATAGACACCTTCGCCTGCTATGACACTGAGCATCCCAACCATTTCAAATCCTCCTGGTGAAATTTGTCACTGTATTATTATAAAGCAGGTTACTTTAGCGTTAAACTTGAATGAAGGCTGTAGCGATGTTAAAAACGCCAATACAACAATGCCACATGTCTAAATCCTCAATAAAAGATTTACCTTAGCTAAATCAAGCTTGAGTCTAAATGATAATGATAATTCATGCTGACAGACTATTTCTCTTTTTGTCATATCTCCTAAAATGACTCCTGTACTATCTCAGTGTAATCGCTTATCTCTCAGAAATGGCTCTCAATCCCATTAAGCTCAAAACTAATATCATCAAATTGTTCCATCGAGCAAGGCTAATTGCACCGAAGTCCCAGAGTTCATATACTGGCCTAAAGTGCTTATATTGGTTTTATTTCTCTCAGACCCGGCCTAGTTCTGTCATTCTGTGTCTGAGCTGAATGAGAAGGTCGTGGTGTTACAACATGGTGTCCTCCCAGCTGTAACCTACTCCACTCGCATTGATTCAGGCGTCAGTTTGTCTGAGGGACACTGAAGGAGACGTTAGCTATGAGCCCTGTGTGACAATCAGACATTGTCAGCACAGAAGAACAACATGCTCCCTCATTTGGGAGGCAAATGAAATGAATCACCGGGTTATCAGCTACCTGTTTTGATGAGCGCATTACAAATAAAGGTTGTTTGCAAAAGCACGGTGGAGGACACAGTTGACTGGCTGTGATACAGCTGTCTGTGTCTCCTGTTGAAGAATGATATGGTTAATGATTGAATGGATTTGCATGGCCACTAACCAGCAATTGTTTTTATCTAGGTGGTATGAAAAACAGGACGGGATGACTCCTTATTCTGAATTAATATCTAAAATGAAAGAACCAGGAAACAAACCAGGGTATAAAAATGATTATTTGAAGGTGTTTTGAAGCACAGAGATGCACTTATTCTTGAACTGTGTTAAGATATAACCAAAAATACTCGATCAAGTAAGGAATGGTCAAGTAAGGAACGATCAAGCAAATGAGAAATAGCCACTATGCAGTGTCAGCTATCACCTGTCATTCTGGTTAACAATACTGTAGAACAAGTGATAACTTTCAGTTAAACTATCAGTTAATGACCTGAGAAGTGACCCAGCTTGGAACTACAGTCCAGGAAGGAATAAAAATCTCTGAACCACTTAAGTTTCACACAAAGAAGAAGAAAACAAAAGCACTACAGTAAAGCACATGCTTGATCCAATAACATCCAGCCATGCTGCCATCTCCTCTAATATTCTGAGTCACATGGCAGCTGAGTGTCAGAAAACTGACACACAAAAGCACACAAAAGACCTACAACCAACCCCTCATACACACAGTTTGGAAAAGGAACACGGCAAGAACATAAATATGGCTCTGGCAGCTGGCAGGCATAACTGGCATGCAAGTCATTTCACGATGCTATTTCAATGTAGTATCACAACACCGATTCCATCCGTCTTACAGCTGCTGCATCGCTAAGTTTAACTTAGGGTGATCCAAGGACAAGAAATACAGTACAGTAAGTGCAGCTGGGGTTCCTCCACAATGTCTTGAAACCATATAACTTCATCTCAACTGGACTCAGCTTTGCAACATTAAGTATGTGCTGTTCAGTTTTAAAAAAGAGGTGAGGGCAGTAAAAATGTTTGGCTTAGAAAAAAATGATGGCACTAAAAAGTCTCTACCATTCTATGAAAAAGCTAAGTGAAGTTCCCGCTGTACCTCTGGGTTACAGCGGGTCCCTAACAACAGGTTCACAGTCAACATCAGTTAGGGAGCCCGACAGAGAATGAACTGCAGTCTGAGACTTTAGTATGTGCTCTAGGTGACCAATTCCACATCGTTTGTAAAAGAAAAAAAAAAATCAAAAACATACCCTTGGGGTGCAAAAGAAAATGACAGTCTGTTCACCATGTGGCACAGAGTGTGGCATACTGCTTGTCAGATAATTTAGCCCAAAACAAAGCCTAAGGTAAGGCCTGATAAAAATACAAACTGTGAATTAAGATTTAAGAATTTAAGATTTAAGACATTTACAACTTAATGTTAATAGTGTAGGTCATTAAAAACTATCAGACTAATGTATATGAGAATGTTAAATGGTAAGGTAATTAAAAATTGTAGAAGTCTTACTTGGTGCTTGGTAAAGGCAACTGGACTTGTATAAGTCTTAGTTTGGATAGGTGGTGGTTGTGATGCTTAGCAATGATAACAGAGGTGTTTTGATTGTCCAGTTTTACCACTACATCACTGTTACTGAAGGTAGCAAACATGCACACCAACATTTTCTGGTCTCTGATAGCACTTTCCTCTTCATTCATTCCCTAAATTAATATGAAAGCCCTAGATCTGCACAGCACAGTCAGTCACTAAGGCAACCTGCCTGGCAAACATTCCTCTGTACAAGCTCCCCTCACTGCACACTGCAGATTATACAGGCCAAGTTACACCACACCATCCATCACAGCCCTTGTAAAAGAGGTACAATTTCATAGCAGTGCTGTCAAAGTAAGAGGATGCTGGGGCAGGTTAAATTATTCACTTGTCACATTCTCCAAAATTGGTCCTTTAGAGCGACTTGGGTCAACGAGGTGATTTGCAAACAAACAAACAAACAAAAAAAAACAGAGCAGCATGGCCATTAGCTGTCTATGTAAAGCTGCAGCTACAGCAAGGGAGGTGGAAAGAAAGCCAGCCATGGCAGGACACCGCTCGGCGCATGCGTTACTGGAGGCTACAGGAAAGAAAAAAAGACAAAAAGGTCGTCACATGACAGGTTTTCTTTTTGTCAGGAGCTGCTTTTGGAAATTTGTGGAAACGTCCTGCTATAGACGGAGTTTCGAGATGGAAGAATACGATCAGTCATTGTTTAAATATGCCACCGTCATGTCAAGTAAACGGCTGTGCCTTAATGAAAAATGAAAGTTCCTATTTTGTGCACCCCCAAATATATTAGCATAATGCCACATAATGAAATAAGCCGCTGAGAAAAGCGTGGGTGGCCAAGGACAGCTGTCTCCAGCTTTTCATATTGTCATTCGCTGAAAAATAAAGCTAACTGTAATTTAATTATCCCTTAGAGAACATCCACTGTCATCGTAGGGACTAAAAATACATTATGCTATGCTAAGAATAATAAGACATACAAAGCAACTGAGCCAGCTAGTGAATGTCGATAATGGACAGTCACTGATACAACACAAAAATGAAAAACACTGGACTATTTGTCTATCTTCGGAAGTGCACCAATTCAATACTGTGCCATTGTTATTTTCGTTTACTGTGTGGGAAACGTCAAAGCGGGAACAGAACAGATACTCACCACTGTTACCGGGGAAACCATTTTCTCATTCGGTCCACCGAGTTGTGCCCGAAAAAGATTTGTTGCCTCAATTTGGTAAAAGGCTTTCCTGTTTGTACTGTATGTCTGTGTGATGCCGATTGTTTTTGTCCTCTCTCCGGTGGGCGGTCCGACGTCAAATGGGAGGTGAAAAGCCAGCCGTGACGTGGGCGGGACTTGCACTTCTGACCAATAAGCGCAGGGGTTCGTCGTTGATGTGGGCGGGACTCGGCGTCAGGAACGCCCGGATAGGAGGAGTCAGCCTGCTGTGTACATCTTGGAGCAGATGGCCTTTATTTACATTATGGGGATATGGCTCTGGCTGGTAACATTTGTGTCGAGCCGAACAATACAGTATCAATGGCTCTGATCAGCCGTTAACAGCATTTTCACCTCAACATCACTTAAACATATAGGCTAAACACACGTCCCAAAACTTTGACGTAACTAAATATTGTGCAAATGCTATTATTCAATAGGAGTAGATGTGATACTCAAAAGTGAATTTATAGTGTCTTTCTCAAACTATAGTCTTTTAAATTTACCCGTCATCACTGTCATATTCCAATTTTATTTTATCATTTTTGCAGTGAAATTTCTCTAGCATCCCTCTAGGCGTTATTGTACAATTACTATAGTCCTCCATATTTGCCGTATAGGCCAATCATTTTCCCACTGCCCTAATGTCAAATTCATGAACTAATGGTGAGATTATTTTCCTTAATTTGCTGCTGGACCTCTGCAACTCCTCTAATGGACCCTACTTTGGGAGCACCTGTCTTGAACTGTGGGACACTTACCTTTCCTACAGCTGCAGTTTTTCTTTTCTTTTCTTTGTTCACATGTGTACAAAAATATTAGAATAATTATAGGCCTATGCTGAACTGATAGGAAAGTAATGGGGAAAAAAAGAAATGGCTCTGGACTTCTGTTTAGATTACTTCTCTGAGAGCAATCTTCGTTTAGTTGTAGCCACAATTATAGCGACATCTTGTGGTGTACAAATGACAGAATTATAATTCTTTTTTTCTTCTTCTTTTTTTTTTTGCCTCCCTGGATTTGTAATTTTTGAAGGATATTGCGTTGGGAAGCCGGGGTTGAGCAGCACAACGCCACCAATGTGAGGGTAAAGGTGAAACCAGGAGAGCCATTAGTCACCCAAAAGAAAGGTCTCTATATTACTAATATTCTTAATGGTGCTTACAGTGTGTCATTCAGTAGTAGTAATTTTATAGTTGCCTCACTCTACATTCTACATTTTTTTCCTATAATGATAAACTTAATATTTTTTATAATATTACAATACTGTGTCTGTAGTATACTTGCACAGTTGGCAGTTGATCTGCGACCGTTAGGCGACTGCAGCATTCTTTCAAAACCTTCATAGTTTTGTATGAGTATAGACTGCAACTGAAGATAATCAAGGATTTTTATTTTATTCCTCTTTGCCTATTTGCAACTTACATTTTCTTCATTAAAGGCAATGGCTGCGCACAATGTTAAAAATGTCATATTCAGATATGATAAATAAAATATGAATTAAAACCGCACATATCCTACAAAACATAACATTAACATTAACAAACTATAACTCAGAAAATATAGGACTTTTATTTGTGTTAATTTTACATGGTATTTCATTTTCCTAAAGATCAGAAAATTGTACTTCGGCTATAACTATCAAGATAAATACCCCCCTCAACGCACGGAAATCGTTGTCCGCAAGACCGGAACAGAATCTCACACACGCATACAAACCGAATAGGCAAGGTAATTGTAATCTATTTGCAACAGTCTTGAGAAAGAGTCATATTGACATCAACAAATAACCTACTATAGTACTTCTGTGACATCACCACATTAATCATGTACAAAATTGTTATTTTTTTGTTTGTATGTTGCATAGCCTATCTATAAATTTGCAAAAAAAAAAAAAAAAAAACATCACATCAGGAAAACACTAAAACATTTAACATCATGGCGACTGGCTAAATTAAATCAATATGATGGCAAAAAAAGATTCATTAGTTATATGGACCGAATTTGAGACACTCTAATTGACTGCTTGCCCAACTTAAGTTTAAAGAAGCTATAAATCCAATGTAATAGGCTGTGAATTAGCAAGTCTACCGTTCCATGTGTAGTTTAAATTCATATGGCTACTATGAATGGGTATTGCAAGAAATGCCAAGAAGAAAGTCTAAGCAAAGCCTCACGTGCTATAGTTTTGTTCCATGAAATACATACATCAACCAAGATCACATTGTAATTTTTGTCCTTCAAGTAATCTTTCAAGTGACTGTAGCTCGAATAATTCTTCTCATTTGGGAAAGAGGACCACAACAATCAGTCATGTAGCTAACTGGACATAATAAACTACATACCCCTATATGAACAGGAACCACGACAAAACCTGTTCAAATTATGAAAATCATAATAATTTGAATGTACAAGACAGTCAGGTGATCAAGCTCTGCAAACCAAAAAACAACACACCAAACCAAACCAATCCAAAAAACAAACAACCAAAAAACGTAGACCTTGAGGACGAGTGAGAAAGCTGCTCACTGAGGTTCACATTGTAGATATTAAAAGTACACACCAAACGGGAGAGATGCTAACTTATGGCACACAAAATGACGACACAAAATGACGACTTCCACTTCGGTCTTGTTGGCTAATGGCAAAGGCGGAAGTACGCGGAAATAAAACTTCTCGCTTTACTGAAATACTCTCTGACCCCTTTAAATTTTCAGTCTGTCTTTCTAGCTGTGAGTCAGTATCATTACCGGTGTTTGTTTTGGCTTTGTTTTTGCCATCTGCCTTTCAATAGGCATAAACTAGATAATTTTTTAGAGGGAGGTGGTCTTAGTTGTGTGTTGTACATAATAGTACAACAGTGCCAGTTTATTTCTCAGGCTGAATCTTATCAGCTGGCTGGCTAACGCGAGTTAGCTAACGTTAGCTAAAATTGGTTAGCGTTACTCCACGCTAGCTGACAACTTCCTACTTTGCTTGTAGAAAGCAAGGTATATATATGTTTTCTGCTGATTACAGCTCACGGACGTAGCTAGCTTGTGTGTCATTCTATATTCTAACCGGTTAACTTATGTTTCATGAAGTGGTTTTATGTATCTAACCTAGATCAATCCTGAGATAACTTACGCTGTTCGTTAGCTAAGCTAACGTTAACTTCAGCACTCCTGGCTGAGATTGGACGCTAGCCTACACAACCTGCGGCCAAAATGATGGACTTTGAAAATATATTGTCCATTGCATCCCAAAACCAGGGCCTCAGCTCTGTACAGGTGAGTTAATTACATTACTGAACGATTCCACTTAGACTGACATTTAGGCTACTTAGTTCTGATAGTAAGACGGATTCGTGGAATGGCGAGCACACGAATGAATGCCAGCTCATCTGTCAGACTGGGAGAATCTGCTAGCTAGTAGCTAACCTACCGCCCTTCATCACTTTGTATAAAACCTTATGTTACCTAAGACTGTGGAACAAACTTTGTTTTATGAACGGAAACATAGAGTTTTAACTTAACCTTTTATACGTCTGAGCTATAATCAAATTCTTTTTTTTTCACCCAGGCTCTTATGTATTGTAGATAGTCAAGAGAAGTGGTGAGTGATTTTCATTCAATAACAGTTTCTCATTTATATTGTGTCTCTCAGCAGAAGAGATACAGCTTACAAACTGGACCACCAAAAAAGGACCCAAAGGTGAAAGGTGTGAATTCCTCTGCTGTACAGGCATTTTTAAAGAGGAAAGACTTGGAGATCAAAAAGAAAGGTACCAGTAATAAAATTAAGCTTGCAAATCATTCAGTAATGATCGCCATACTGTGCAAAATACCACATGAATGTTACAGGTATTATTTTAATCTATATTAACTGACTGTTTTCTTCAGAAATGAATATGAAGAAACAGAAGGAGGAACTCCTAGCCAAGAGGGTTGAGCTGAAGTCGGACCGTAAGGCACGTGCAATGGCTTCCAGAACTAAGGACAATTTCAGAGGCTACAATGGCATCCCAGTGGTACAAGATGAACCTAAAAAGAGGAGATCGAAGGCTGAGAAAGTGCAGCAACCACCTAGGAATGAGTCATATGATCCAGAGGATGATGAGGACAATTATGAGTATGAACAGACAGATTCAGAGCCGGAGCCAGAGCCACTGAGACCAGGCAAAACCACAAGTATCAGTGGGAGTAGTAGTGGTAAGTCCTCCTCCAAAAAGTCTGTTGGACCACCCAAGCCTGCTGCAACACCCTTGAACTTTGCAGACTTACTCAAGTTGGCAGAGAAAAAGCAGTTTGAGCCAGTTGAGCTAAAACCCAAGCCAGTGAAGAGCGAAGAAAGACTCCGAACAGCTGAGGAGATAAGGGAGTTGGAATTGGAGCGCAATGCCAAAAGGCATGACAAAGGAAGGGACCCAAAGTCAGTTAAAGAGAGAGACAGCAAGTCTCAATCTAGCTCTGGCTCGTTAAAAAAATACACCATAGAGAAGGAGCAGAAGAATGGGAAGCCACAAAAGAACTCTTCAGAAAGGGCCAGTCTGCCCAGTGGGTCAGGGATGAAGTCAAAGCCAACACTGTCAAGTGATAAAAGCCACAGTTCTTCTTCTAAGCCTTCTGTTAGTGACAGAGAAAGAGAGAGATCCAAGATCTTTCATAATGATAGAGAAAGATCCAAGACAAGCTTGCCTAGTTCCTCAGGTGCCTTAAGTAGTAAAAACCCTTCCAAAGGAGCACCCACTCAGGTTCCAGCCAAACAATCGGGTAGCAAGCCCACATCAGTCCACAGATCCAGCACCACAAGTGACCTTAGCTCCAAGAAGGGGAATGCATCGTTAGCTCAAGGAAGAGCCGGAGGTATCTCTGGGACAAGGCCTCCTAGCACATCTGCAACAGGCCAAAAATGTCAGCAGGGCAGCTCTGGACAGTCCAGACCCATTCACGGCAGCTCAGTGAAGGGAGGACCTACAGTTGGAAGCTACAAGCCTGGAAGGGGAGAACCACTAAGGCCTGGGAGCAACTCCACAGTAAAATCAAGTAGTAATGGACTGATGAGGCCTTCATCAGGTGGCCCACCGAAACCAGTGAGCCAACTTCAGGCAAGACCCGGGGGTATGCAACAAGCAAAAGCAGGTGGGGTCCCTCAGGCCAGGCCTGGTGGGAGTCTACAGGGTCACTCTGGAGGTGGAGGACTCCGGGCCCCAGGGAATGGACTTGGCCGACCTGGTAATGGAGGACCAGTACCTGGACGACCAGCAGGCAGTGCCGGCTCAGGACCCGGGAGACCCAAGTGCACTGTTGTATCCGAGACCATCTCATCCAAGAACTTTGGTGGACCACGACCGGGAGTCCCTCCCCGGCCAGGCATGCCACAGAGACCTGGGATGGCTCCCAGACCAGGAATGCCACCCAGACCAGGAATGCCACCCAGACCAGGAATGCCACCCAGACCTATGAACAGACCACCAGGTAAAAACAAGAGAGAGGATAGTGATATTCATAAAAAAACAGGGATGTGGACCTTGAACACTACTACTGCTACTACTAATAATGATAATGATGATGAATCTCTATTTATGTAGCAGTTTTCAAAATCAAGTCAATTAAAATATGGCATGGATAAATAAGTCAGAAACTAGATAAAATTACATACTAAGAATATTAAAAAGTAGTCCCAGGCACATGAATACAACAAACAGAGTAAGCTAAATAACAGACAATATAACAAGGATGAAAATGAGTCCAAGCCAAAGATTATAAAAGGGACTTATGATGAAAGTAAGGCCTTATATTTTCAATATTTGGATAATGTTCTCATCCAGAGCGACTTAAAATAAACAAGTTGGAGGTCAGTGTCTTGCACAAGTGCATTGACAGGACACATGGTGGTTGAACCTGCAACCTTGCGATAAGGGGGTGGTCTGTAATTACTAAGCCACTCATTTGATATTCTTTGATGTTTATCACATATCCTACAAATTAGTCTTTATGGTCACTGACCAAAATGTGGACTGCATTTTGTGTGATTTGAGATGAAATGAGCTGTCATTATTGCCAGTGAGTTGACAGCTGCACTTGAACATGTTGAGCAACAGTCTGTATTTTGTGCGGTTAATAGCCGTTGGCATTTTGCAAGTAGCCTGAAACAACACAGCCAGTAATGCAGGGCAGAGGGTTTGTTTGCCAGACTGAATGAAGTGTCAGCAACACCCCACAGCCTTTGTCGTCATTCTTGGGTCCGTTCCATGGGGAAGGGTGAGCAAGCTTTGCATTCAGATAACAGAATGTAATTTCGTCATCATTAACCTTCTAGCATGAAATGGACTTGACTTTGTGCAAATTGTATAATCCAGGTGATGCATAATTTCTGTAATCGCTTGCTTGCGTGGCGTTCATGTTTCTTAGCTCCTCAAGATGAAACTAAACCTTTTCTTCATATGTTTTTTTGTATATGTGTTAGCAAAAAAAATGACACAAGGGGCCAAATGCTTGCTCAGTATATTAAGTAGTCCATGTTAAAGTTATCTTCTTTATTTATTGTCCAGGTACAATGCTACCACCAATCACCTCTGCATACAAGAGGAAATACGAGGATGAGGAGGATGAGTATGACTCAGAGATGGATGATTTCATCGATGATGGAGGTGAAGAGCAAGATGAAATCTCCAGACACATCAGAGAAATCTTCGGTTATGATCGGACCAAGTAAGGGTTGCAGTTGTGTGTCGTGGACATAAGTAATTTACACACGAGGCATTTCAGTTTATTGCAAACACACCTTAGTTCACATGGAAATAATAAGGAATTTTATGTTCTTTACCTCAGATACAAGGAGGAGAGTGACTATGCATTAAAATTTATGGAGAGCAGTTGGAAAGATGTGCAGAAAGAAGAGACCAGGAGGTAAGAGAGTAAACTCCACAAAATCTTTTGCATTGTCATTCATTGTATGTGTGAGAATTCAGGAATTAAATGTTGAAGAATTATAATGTTGATATGAATGTTAGTGTGAGCATATAATGCAAGCACTGTGGTGTGGACTTCCATAGAATAGTGCCCACAGATTAGTTTGTTTTGGCTGGTTTTCATTAACATATCTGTTTCATTTTACTGTTGAGTTTACTAAAATCAGTTTCAGTTAGGTTCATACATATTTTCTGTACTTTCTGCTCACCTGCACATTTAGCCACACATCTGTGCAAGTCTCATTTCTTGTTATGAATGAAAAGCTGTTGACATCATTTCAAGTCAAACGTGCAAGTTTGAACTTTGTCAGACATTGTCATGTTCCTGTCTATAAACTGAGCCTCTTATTGTGTCATTTTGCCTTTGAAATGACAATTTGTTAGAAGTGAAATGGGCCTTGGCTGTCATCTCTGAGAGGTAGCTCACTCATATTTTGTGGTTTTCTGTGTCCCTTTCCCCTGCCAGCCTGAGAATGGCTGTGCAGGAAGATCTGGAGGAGGAGAGGCGAGAGGAAGAGGAGCTGAAACAGAAGATGAGCAAGAGGAGAAAACTGAAGTGAACCTCATTCGCCTTTTGAAATTAAGGACAACCCCTGGTTGTTCATTTCAAAGAAATTGGGATACCATCTTAGTGCATGCAGGCCACTCACTGTGCAGACCATAGTGCATCTTTTGTCTTTGTTCTGCTTCTCTCCTGCTCCTCTTGGATAACAAAGGAGGATGAGGGACACAAGATCGGAGGAGGAGGAAATGAAACATGCCAGAGAAAGCAAAATGGAAAAAGTCAAATGATGAAATACACATCATTCTACAGAAAATCATGCAGAATACAGTTAACAGTTCCCACGTTTGCCCTGTTATACTATTTATTTCTCTCCCGTTGAGTGTAAGGATTGCACTATCAAGAGTCCACTTTTTTCTATTAAAAATATTGAGCTGCCAGCACATGTAAATATGGCACAGTGTGATTTTTAGACTGTAACAGCCACATAGAATGTGAAATGTTAATGACATGCTATTTTTGAGCAGAAATCGTTGGATTATGGCATATTTTTCAAATACAAACCATGTGTTTTGATTGTAACTTAATTTAATATGGAGAAGACATTACCGCTTGATGTGCTGTGTTTTTCTCTTTAAAAGACTTTGACAGAAATTTTTGGCTAATGGCTTTTATTTCTTTGTGATGGTCTATTTTTGCACCTGTATGTCTGACAATCTTGTGATGAATTACAACTACAATTAAATGTACATTACCACTTGATTATGCAACACATTACAGTTGTAGAAAATGGTGAGAGATGAAAGCAGCAGCATTCCCCTGTCGTAACCGCAAACCTCTTGACTGTGTAAATTATGTGACTGATATGTAATGAATAGCACATAACCCTTATTAGGTATAATAACAGATTTATTACTAAGTGTACTACTGATTACAGTTATTGCACGTTCTTTGCACCACTCGACTTGCCGTACCCAGCGGTCCCAATGGGATGGACCGGCCATTTATCCACGCCCACTTGTTCCAAAGTTTGCGGAAGTTTGTGTCATTTTCCATCAAGAGTAAGTTGTAGATTCAGAAGTTGTAGCAGTGATTTGTCTCGGTTCAACAGATGGACCTCAGTTCGGAGAAAATACAGCGGATCCTGTCAAAGGTTTGTCATTCGGCTAGGGGTTGGTTCTGGAAAGTAAAGATTTAGGTACTTCATAACTTATGTTTATACGCCGGTTAGCATAGCAGGCGATCCGTGTCAGTATCCACCAACCGGCTGGACCAGCTCCGATCAGGGCGCTTCGGTTAACTTGACGTCCCGGAGGAACTTGAATAACACGTGGTAGGCTAAACGTGACAAAATGTAGTTGTTAGTTTATTATTTTCAAAACATGTTTCGTCATACCAAGTTACCTAAATGAACGCAGCGACAGTACGTTATAATATCGTTGCCTCAGGCTGTGTGCTAACTTAACTGCCTGTTTCTCGTACTTAACGTCGCTTGAGAAATGTATTGCCAAAGCGAATAACGAGTAATATTCAAAATAATTTTGGTGGAAAGCTAACAACCTCTCTGCTGTCATATCCGTCAAGATCTACCGCCAAGCTGCCTTTTTGAAAGGTGCTAACCCTCCAGTTGCTCCAGTGGAGCTGCTCATTCATAAGGAGCTGAACGTTGATTGTACAGAACAGCTGTAAAACATGCAGGCCTGTCTTAAGTAAATAAGTGGGATACCGCAGCGAAAGGCCTGCGAAGTCTTAAATTTACAGTATGAAGGTTAATGCGCCTTCATTCATACCAGCAATCACAGATGAGCCTTTATTTTGTTTTGTGATATCAGTACAAGTTTCATGATGTTGCCATTGAGGAGTTGCAGAAAATCGACCGCATCTACCCTGGGATGAAACCAGTGACAGGCACATACAGTAAGTTTCTCTTGAAAAACAGGTCTGTATTTTTATTGCCAGTGGTTAGATCTGTTCTAAAGTCACTGATTCACTCAGGTATGATCAGACCTTTTACACTCCTTTGTCCTGAGGAAATTATGACCTGTGTCTTTCTAACTGTTCCCATTCAGCATTCAGTGACAGCACTCAAAAAGACCTCCTAAAATTGATTGGTAACCTCCCTGTCAAATATGAAGGTAAGAATGACCAAAACAGCATTCCCTGATAAGAGAGTTGTGAGTATACACACAGTGGTTGCGAGGACTAATTGCATCTTATCAAGCATGACTGATGACAAACAGTGTGTGTGTCAGGGTTGGATTGTCATTAATATGCACTGACAGCAGCTTCTCTATCTCAAGGCCGCACCTACAACCTTCCCATTCAGCTGTGGCTCCTGGACTCCTTCCCCTTCACACCTCCCATATGCTTGCTGAGACCCACACCCAACATGGTGATCAGAGAGGGCCGGCACGTCGACGGCCGAGGACGGGTCTACCTGCCGGGCCTGCACAACTGGGATTATGTACGTTTTTCCGCCAGACAAGTCAGTTGTTCAGTGGCATTTTCATCCGTTTTGCTTCTGATTTTGTTGCTCTTTTACAGCCGAAGTCATCCGTGGTGGGTCTTCTGGGTGAGATGATCTCCAAGTTTGAGGAGGAGCCTCCGCTGTCCTCGAAGACCACAGGGGACAGCAAAGACCCCCACGCGCTTTTGGCCTTTGTCTCCAGTCTCCAGATCAATGATGGTGCGTCACTTGATGTACAGTAATATAATTCATGATCAATAATGTCATAATTGCTTGCTATTGGTATATAATGTCCATTTCCAGGTGAGGTCAGACATCATGATCAACCAGTCAATAAAGTGTCAGTTATTGGGGGAGGAGACTTAGGAATGGCATCAGTCATGAGCATTTTGGCGAAGGTAAATCACCTTTTACATTATTATTCATGTATTTAAGCTGATATTTTTAAAGACTTTGAAATAAAATGACCATTTCTCATTTCATCAAATACTGACATTAGTTCACTTTTTCTGTCATTGCTGTGTAGGGCAAAGTGGATAAACTTGTTTTCATTGACGTTGCTGAGAGCTCTACCAAGGGCGGCAGTACAGATCTGGAGATTTTCAATCTGCCAAAGGTCGAGGTATCCAGAGGTGCGTCCTCTTTGTTCACTGGCATACAATAAAGCTGCAGTGCATCTTTTCTGATTCATCTCTAGATATTATTTAAATGTTATTATAAGGACATTAAGATGCCATAGTGATGAGGGAGGTTGTCCTTCAGGTCTAATATCTGGCCTCAAGCCACCGTGACTTCAAGTGTCCACTGAATCAGTAGCAGCTGCAGAGTTGCATTTCTGCTGCTGACGCTGCTCTTTTTACTGTTGTGTACAGGGCGGCAAAGGAAAATAAAAACTCTCATCATCAGGAAAGGGGTGGGAAAAAAGCACTAAAACATCCTACATAAGTACAAGCACTGTTGCTGAATTGTTACTTAAGCAGAAATTACCAGTGCAAAAATCCACTCAAGTACAAGTAAAAAAGTAGCTAATTTAAAACGTACTCTTTGTTTTCTCTTACTTTTTGGAAAAGAGTATGTTGTTGAAATTAAAAATCTAAAAGTGCAATGTTCAAGCTTGATTCTTTTAGTTGGAAAAATTCGAATTTCAAAATAAAGTGCATAAAGCAAAGCCAGATCACTCCTCTTCTTCTCTGCTGTTCTCAGCAAACGGCTCCACAATTGGCCAATTTGTGTGGGTCCAGTTTCTGTTGCTTTTGGAGAGCTTACAGAATTTGTACTCTTGTAATGGATGTGATTAAAAAATGGAACTAAGTATAATAATTTGGCAAAAATGTACTTAAGTAAAACTGCTGACTTTAAATAATACTTGAAGTATACAAAGCACTACTCAGTTACAGTAACCAGGGTAAACATAATCAGTTACTTTCACCGTTGCTTTTTTTGTGGTGCAGCTGTTCATAAAACTACCTGCCCATGTTTTGGCTGTTCTTTTTCTACACTGTCAGTTTCTATGAGGAGACTCGAGTGTAACTGCTGAACATCATGTGTACGACCTGGGTTCACTGTCGATGCTGTTGTCTCCCCTCTGCCAGATTTCTCAGCCTCTGCAGGCTCCAGAGTCATTGTGGTGACAGCAAACGCGTGGAGCAACGAGCAGTCGTACGTGAGCGTGGTCCAGACCAACGTAGACCTGTACCGGGGCATCATCCCAGGCCTGGCACGACTCAGCCCCAACGCCGTCATGATCATCGCCTCACAGCCAGGTCGGTGACTGCTAAACGACATACGCTCTCTGTGTAAAAAGACTGATCTTCTCATTACCTTTTTGTACCATCATCACTGTCCCATCTCTTTCCCCATTCCAGTGGACATTATGACCCACGTTGCCTGGAGACAGAGCGGTCTGCCGCCGACTCAGGTGATCGGAGCAGGATGTAACCTGGACTCAGAGCGACTGTGTCACATTTTGGATATTAACCTGAACACTCACAAACAGGCCTGGGTCATAGGCGAACTTTCAGACAACAAAGGTGAGCAGGATAGAAGCGATGACATAGTGTATTTACATGGATGTCTTGACTTTGGATTAGCAGTCATGGTCATTCAGTTAATCTCACGGTCTATCTTTAATCTCATCTTGGTATCTCAGTGTATGTAAACATATAGACGTGCCACAGTCTGTTCTGTAGAGCATAACATGACCTCTGACTGTCTCGCTATCGCCTTTATCTCTTTTTCTGCTCTTGTACAGTATTTACTCGTCTGTCAGCTCAGTTCAGTATTTATTTATTTATTTATTTTGTTACACCCACACGCGTGTGTGTGTGTGTGTGTGCGCGTGTGTGTGTGTGTGTGTGGGTGCACAGCATAACTCAAACATTTTTGATCTGATTTGGACCAAACCTGGAAGTGTTAAGGGTCAGGAAAGGAAGAACTGATTTGATTCTGGGCAGAATAGGTCAAAGGTCAAGGTCACAGGTGAAGGTCAAAGTGTTGGCCCAATGTTAATATATAGGGGACATTTATTATGGCCATATCAGTGAATTGGTAAGAGATACGCACAGAGTTACAATTAAACACTAATATAAAGTCATATATTATCTTTCTATTGGTCACATGACCTCTGACCTTCAGTAACCTTGAAAGGTTGAACTGATTGAAAAACTTTGCATGCATCATTGGTCCTAGAGAATTTCACTGTTAAACATGCAGCATGCGGGTGTTGCGCTCTCTGAGTGCCCCTTCTAGTTTTAAATTGTATTTGCATAACCGGTAATGCCACATTTCTCTCTTTATATTGCATGTTCTCTCCATTCTCAAGAAGACTTGTAAGCGTCATGACTCATGCTCTCATGTTTGTCCTTGTCTTTGTGTCACAGTTCCTGTGATGAGTAGCATTGGGCTGAGCTCCAGCCTGCAAACAGAGATCGCTGCAGGCTCCAGCTCTACCAAGCCATTGTTAGACAGGTAATGACAGGTATTCATTTCACTTTTGAACTAAGACCCGCTGAAGGATTAGGGTCGCATAAACAGCTATTATAAAACATTTAGAGAGAACTCAGTTACATGTAAAATTATATCAACACTGTTGATGTGCTGTTGTTGATTTTAGAAACAGAGTTAGACAATTTATATGTATACAACCAGGAAATTTATAGAAAAAAAATATGCATTGCATCTAACATTTACATGGAGTTTTTTTTTGTACAAAAGCATTACATTATATTATGCCATCAGTGTTGTGCTATTACTGTAGTCAAACATCACCATCATAAGTGTGCACAAGCTGAAAAGTGCTCTTAAAGTCTAGACACAGTGATGGTCATTGTCCGACACAGTTGTTCCATTAAAAAGGCTTTGGTACATATTAGACTAATTTTGATAATGAAAATGGAGTCCTGATGTAAATTCTTCTATGTGTTTAGAGCATTTGAAATGATGAAGAATCGAGGCCAGCGATCCTGGTCTGTGGGTCTGTCCATTGCTGACATCACCTACAGCATCCTGACAGACAGGAAGAAGACCCACTCCATCTCCACACTGGCTCAGGTAGCACATCCCATGTCACATTAGCACAATAACCATTCATCTGTGCTTGTATTCTCACTGGGAGCCTCACATCCATCATATGTTGTATTTCACTATAGTTCTTTCCATATTTACATCAGTGTAAAGTGCAAAGAGGATTTTAGTGAAATATCAAAATATAAACTCTAGGCAATAAAAGAGACCATCATATTTGAATATGGGTCTGGTAGCCTCTGTGTTTAACTGTATTAAGACAGAAACGGGGAAAGTCAAGGAATTCAGTAGATTCTCGGGACAAGTCATGGAGTATCATGGAGTTTTGTCAATTGTGGCTTAAAAAAAAAAAAAAGAGAAACTGG
>OMKZ01016528.1:0-13565 GCA_900302535.1 Neoniphon sammara
TGAGGAGCAACAAGACAATAAACAGCTACTACTACAAACCAAATCAGCGGAGTTCACGACACGCAAGAGGAGTAACAACAAATAATTGAGACAACGCCATCATATTGCCTCGGAGTGAAGTAACAGCCATGTATTTGAACAGGGAAGAGGACAATAGCAAAGGTAAGATCCTTTCAAGAATTGCCACTCTTTGCGAAGAGCATCCTGACAGTTTCAAGGTGTTTAATTCCTGACCCGCTGCTTCTCTTTTGAGGTTATCTGCAAATATTTGTAAGGGTCATTTACTGTCATGCAATCTCCGTTAACAATATTTTAACAGCCTTATCCTGTCATGGAGCAATGGTGAAAGTGTGGGTTGTCATTATGTAATATCAGTGCAATTAATTACCTCCTAGGAGGATGTTTATCATTAGCCTAATTCTGCATTTCTTTTAAAGCCCCGTGACCGATGATTTTTGCATCTATTATAGAGCCACTTCTTGACAGGCAATTGGGCAGAATGCATTGGTCTTTGTTGTAAGATGTTTTGACATTTAGAATAGTCACTTAAGGGCAGCATAACACAAGGTCAAAGCCTCTACAATGATAACCAAGTGTATGGGCTATATATGATGCTCTCCAGCTTCCGACATTAACCAGAATAGCTATTGCAGAATAGGCTATATTTCTTAATGGGGAGAGATATCCAGGGTACATATAGCAGTCAAGGCACAGCGAGAGGGGTAAGAGGGTACGAAGGAGGCATATTTGAGTAATCTCTCCCACGTGTTTTTGAGGCGTGATTCCTTCTTTCTTCGGGCACCCAGGAACATACTCGACCAGTGTCCCCTGCTGCTGCCATGTAGCGTGAATCCACTCTGGGGCCAATTGTTAATGGTAATTACCACCTAAATCTTCAGGTTATGCGAGAATAACACCTGCTGCTACCGAGGACGGGGGGAGAAAAGAGAGCAAAGGCAGAGTGGGAGGAGCCATTTTTGTTCATTTCCCTCTGATGTGAGATAATGTGATCTCACACACCGACAACATGATACTGTAGTAAGGTGTGCGCGAGCGAACGTGGGCTGGTATGACAAAGGGAAAGGGGAGGCTTACCCGCAGAAATGCATACATCTGCAGGACAGGGGGGTCATATGGCAGTAAGAGGATGTATAGCCCTTAATCTGTCAGGGGTACTATCAAATAGGCAAAAGTTCTTTAAGGGATATTACTGTGATCTCACAGTAGATAAAAAAATAAAGTAGCTCGTGATAACGTCACTTTTAATTAAACATGATTAAATTGGCTGCTACAGACACTTGTCTCTATATGAATATTGATGGGATATAGATTTTCATAAGGCTTCAAAAATCTTGAAACCTGAGGCGCAGAGATTTAATAGACTTTTTAATAGACTTTTTAGTCCCTGCAATAAATATAACTTTCACCCTGTAGCTAATAGTGTAGGTGAACCTGTCTGTTCAGCGTTGGGTGGTAAAGCATTGCTTGTAGGCTGTGCAGCAGGATATTATATCTATGTTCCCAGGGTCCTATATGTTCCCAAGAGCCTATGTTCTTTAGGCCCTGTATTCTCTCTATGTATTTTTTTCATGCACCATTTTCAATTACCATTTCAGATATTATTTATTCAGCATGTACTATCTGATTTGTTAATACACCAGAGGACACAGAGGACACAGACAGTATGGAGAACATATGATTATGTATATTGCTAATGTTTAATGTTATGTATGTGGCGAATGTTCTTCATGCCAATGCTAGTGGCAGCTTTGTTAATGCTAATGTTTATAAATAGTGTTTGAATAAGAGAGCATCTCTGGATGCAGCTTGACCTTTATCATCATTTTAAACATTATTTGCTGAACACATACTATTACATCATGCATTTTAAAATTTAACATAGCCTAATAGCAATGAGGTAATTATTCTTCTTTTTATGTTGAGGGAGCATAAATTGAGAGAACATGGGGCTATTTTTGAAAATATTACATTGAGGGAACATTTTTACATTGAGAGAACATAGGGCTGGGGAACACAGGGCGGACCTACTTTTCCCAGTTGTAAGTTGTACCATGAATTACTACCTCCTCAGATTTGCACTTCAAAAAAATAAAAAAATAAGTTGTTACCTTTGTTATCACCACTTCAAATATTCAATTGAAGCTGATTTCTCAATAAGTCATTGACTTTATCAGCCCAGGAATCAGTTGGTTTTCCTCATAATAACTAGTTGACTCACTGATCTATCTGGTATAGCTAAAGATAGAAAATTTCACTTTGTCTGAGATGTCCTGCTCATTCACCAGAGATGTAGTAGATGAGCTAGCAAGTTACAACTAAATCATCCCATTTTTGAATGTGAAGGAGGATGTAGCTCTGGTCCAGATCATTAGTTGCAATGTCAGCCTATTAGCCTGCGGGCTAGGCTGAGAGGGCTAGGCCTAATAGCACGTTTGGGTATTAATTGTGCAGGTTAGGCTAATAGGCTAGCCACTGCAGGAAATGACCTGGACCAGAGCTAGAGAGGATGCAACCACCAATTTCATGTCTTAGGCCACATCTTTCAGTAAGCAGCCAGCCACTTGATTGGTACCCTTTTAATTGATTTGGGTGAGCGGGTTTTCCTCTGCAGCAGGTGTTTCCCTGGCCGCACTGCTCTGGCCTTTAAATTCACAACGCGTCTCAAGGTGGAGTAGGAGAGGGAGAGAGAGGTGTGCCAGGGCCGTATCGATTATGGCCCCAGAGGATTAGAGGGGGTGAGGACAAACAGGTTGATCATATGTGAGCCTGACAATCACACAAAACTGCTGGCTACTGTCAAAAAACATCTGAAATAAAATTGGATGTGGGCTCCAGTCAATACTGAACTTAAGCAAAAAACAGTATGTTATAAGGTTTGACTCTAGATAATATTGCAGCAAATTATTTTCACTTTATTCTGGGGACTAAATGGCACTATTTATACCTCCTGGAAAGCATTCAGTGACTACTTAGACTAGACTACTTGCTGAGGGTCAAAATGCAGCAGTGTGAGCTCCAGCAGGGCTTGATTGTAGGTCATCAGCAGACAACTTGGTTTACATCAGAGGCTCAGACCATTCATTCAACATGACTTGCAGCTTCTTTTTTATTTAATGGTATTAATGAGAATACCACTCAGGGTAAGAATACTTTTAGGTTATTTTTTATGGCGGAGGACAGTTCTGAACAAAAACAGCTCTCTTACAAAGACAGAAATGACAGATTGTTATCTGTGATGGGTGTGGCAGACACTTTGCTGTTGACTCTGGCTACAGATGTAATCAGTGTTTACTGTTTGAGACTGAATTCCCCTAGGGTATACAAACAGGAATAAAATATTTAAAAGGTGGAAAGTTGTGTTGTCCTGACCATACCGTAGGACATTGAACCCATAAAGAACATCATCAAAGGTTTTATTGGAACCATTACAGAGCCAAGAGGGACCATTTATGGTTCTGATATAAGAACTATTTTAAACACATAATTATTAAGGATGAAGAACCACGAGGTAGGGCTTGGCAATACATCAATACTATATTAATATTGCGATATATCATCTGGGATATATTTCATAAGTGCTTTCTTGATTTGAAAGGCTGCATTACAGTAAAGGGATACAATTTTGTAAACTTATTAAACTGTTATAGCTGTTGTATTATTTGCCTGCACCTGCTTAGTCATCATATCCACATATCTAAATATTATTTATCAAAATCTCTTGTGAAAGCATCCATAGTCATCCCTCCAGTGTTGTCACAATATTGATATTGAGGTATTCTGTCAAAGATATCGTGATATTTGTCCATATTGCCCAGCCCTGTCAGTAGGTGCCACATGCTGCCACTACTGGTTCTTCCCGATAGCAGTGAAGAACCAGAGGTTTATGGGGTTGGATATTATAGAGAGTGATAGACTTAAATTTGTATCTAAAACTTAATGTTAACTTGTTCACGTTTAACAGGTAGACTGAATCATATATTTATCTTGATTGATCAAAATCATTATGCTAACATTGTTGCTGTTTTGCCAGTGAATTACTAGAATCCTAAAATCATATCACTCTTTTAGTTGATTCAGTTTGGATGTTTCTTACAAGCGATGGCAAGTGTGTTTTCCAAAAGGTCCTCCTCTCCGAACATCACCGACAATTATGAAAACCTGTCAGGCTGCCGGCATCAGTTGCTTATGCTGAAGTGGAAGATTGTGCCTACTTGTGAAAACGTCTGTGGGGTGCAGAATGGGGAGCAATGCTTTTACTGCCAGTAAGATCACTTCAGCAGGCATTTTGGTTGAAGCTATCAAGCTCAGCCAGACATTTAAGGGTTTCTTTTCACTGAAACACCATGCCTTTTCCAGCTTGTCAAACAGCAGGGGACCAGTAAATGAAGACTATTCCAGCTTCATCTATTGATGGCAGGTTTTGAACGGACTGTAATAGATTTGTTGGACAGGACTTGATGCCTCTATTGATTGAATCCAGTGAGGGAGAATGGGACAGGTACAGGGTGGGATTGGGGGAGAGGTGTTCATTGAGAGGACCTGTGGTTGACTTCATGTTTTATGCATGTAATCACCCTGATCTGTATGGGGGACAAGACTTTGAGGTGGGTCATCAAGAGGTGGGTCAGTAATACAGGTGGAGCAATATCAGATGAGGACCTATTCTTTTGTCTTACCTTGTACAATCCAGTGTACAATTTGATCCCATTCACTGCAGTTCACATCATTATGTCTTAACATAATGAAGAAATCATTGAGGAGCTTCATTTGTATTCTTGGCAGCACAATGCATTGTACTGTGTCCACATTTCTTTGTTTCCCCTCCCTTCCTTCCATGGTGCGAACTCTGGAGACAAAGTTTGTGGATTAGGGCTGAACTGCCCTAAATTCATTTGATGTGTGGTCCTGTACCCCATCTGGCACCCAGCACCACCTACCACTTGAGTATGATATGTGATAAGAAGGTCAGGTTCAGTATTGATTTAAGTTGATGCTGGCCTTGGTTTTAGGCTTGAATCCAAGCCTCGGGCCCAGGCCACCAATCTAAATGAGTACAGTTTGGCATGTGGAGCCGGTCGTAAGAGGGAGCTCCTCAGGTGGGGTTTATTTCTCTGCCTGTAGAAAGATTTACAACTAAAAGGGTTATGCAACCAGCAGATGGATTCAAGTGATTAAGAGAGCAGGAGTAGCATCAGAGTAGAAGAAAGATACAGTTTAACACGTGCATGCGCGCGCACACACACACACACACACACACACACACACACACACACACACACACATATATATATATATATATATATGCTTATGGGGCATCTGCTCTTCATATACACACATACCCTTTTAATTTATGGACATTTATGGACATTTTCTTCTGCCTTTAGTCGCTCTCTCTCTCTCCCTCTCTCTATCTTACATACACACACCCACACACACACACTCATGCACACACATATACCCTTACCTTTATGGATTTCCTAAGTGAGGTGAGAGCATCGGGTCAGCTGCAGAACAGCCCCCCCACTGAGGAATCTGTGTGTATATAAAGGAGCAATTCAGCCACTAAACTGTGAATAAAAAGGCCCTTTTTCCTGTTGCAGAAATGAAATAGAAAACGGTTGGAATTTGTGGGGAAGCTGTAACAGGGTGTGAAGTGTAGTGTCAGCAGAAGACAGTGAGTTCTTCACCTCTTTGTTATTATTGCCCTGTAGAAATTGATGATGTCCCTCTACTTCATGGGTGTTGTACTAATGTGGGATGGGAAATTATTTGGGGGGATTGCTGTGGCAGCCTTCTAATGTCCATGTCTCTTAGAGCAAGATGAATTGAAAATGGTTGGTTGTGGCTGGAGATGGTAATGCTATTACTACGGGCTTAACAGTTCGGCTCAACAAGTCCACATTTCTGCGTTCAAACTTAGAATAAAAATGACTACAGATATCCATTCATGAATGTCCTTTATTTTATGTCCTTGCACCTAATATTGTTTGAAGCATAAAGCCCCCGCTAGCGGTTCTGCCATCCTGTCAGTTTGCTACATTGGTATCAGATCTAGATGAAAAATGTCATATTTTACAGCGAGGCCTGAATGAAACATAAAATTTTGTTTCTGGGCATTGGATTTGTAAAATACAATCACGACAGGCCTTCAGACACTGATAACTGGTATAGGACTAGGTTAATTGTAAAATTTGCTTAATCAGCCTGTGTTTGACATTTAATAGATCACTCCATCACTTGAGCTTAAGTTTATTTAGCTTTCAATGGATAATCAAATGGTTAACTACTACAATTTATTACACAGATTGATGTTGTAAGCTGTGGGGAAAATCTCAAGCATCACTGGAGTGAGAGGATCAGGCTATGATGCTGTGATGGAGGCAATTAGATGCTTTTGTAGGAGCACCTGCAATGAAACAAGGATTTGGACCTGCTGTTTCACTGTTCCCCTGAGTGAGCGAGTCACAGTCCCGGGTGGAAGACGAGGCCATATCAGCGGATTTGACGAAAGCCTAATCGCACTTTGAATCATAAAGTAATTTTGCTGCGAAGACGTGAAATCATATTTATAAAGGCTACAGATATAGACATGTTTGAAGTCATTTTTCATTTATCAACCTGTGGCCTGTGTGAACCATTACGCTTACATTATGTAATGTCAGACTTACATAAGGCGATGTAGCAACTTAGCAATTAAAAGATCTATTTATGAACAAGTCCAATTGAAAATATGTTTACCATTGTGACTAATTTGGCTTTATATTTAGTAAATGACGAGTCCTGATTAGTGCATGGGAATCTGGTTTTCCCCTTACTATAAATCATAAGACAGGAGCCTGACTTGTTGATACAATGCCACAGGGCCCGAGTTATTTTTATAGTGGACTCCCTCTCTGCTAACTGGCTTGCAGCGGAGGGGGTGGTCTTTCACTTCTCTTTTCTCTGCCATCTTCTGTCCCTTTCTCCTCTGTGTCTTGTGGGGAAGAGGAAAGGATTGCGCTGGTTAACCAGCAGGGGAGGGAAGAGTGATGGAAAGGAAGAGGTAGAGAGGCAGACAATAGAGTGGAGGGGAGTGTTAAAAGATGGAGAGAGCAAGAGAGACAGAGGGAGAGGGAGAAGCAAAGAACGAGCCCTGGAGTGCTAGCCTGTCAAGGTCACACAGAGGAGAGGAGGCCCTCTGTGTATGTGTGCGTCTGTTTGTGCGTGTGTGATAGAAGGAGAGGGAAAACAGTGGGGAAGGGAGGCCTACATAGTAAAGAATGAAGGGTGTGTGTGACAGCTGATTGGTTTCGGGACGGGATTTATGGGGGAGGAACGAGGGAAGGCAGGAGAGGAGGGAGAGAAATAGAGAGATTAAAAAGAGCTTGTAATATGGCTTCACAACAGTGCCGTAATACTTGATATTCTCTTCAATCCTACATTTATGACAGCAGCGACATAATATATTTGTCAATTTGAACATCAACTTCGACTTTGATTGAATTACTGCGAGGGTCATTTTAAATGGCCACATCTTGGTCCGCATATGTGTGCGTTTTTCTGTTTGGGTGATGAATTTTGCCATGTATGCTGTTGCATAACCATCCAGCTCTGTTGTGTTGATTCATGTCCTCTTTACAGTCTCTTTCTCTCATTCTCTTTGTTGGCTTTTTTCCCCCCACAACTCTGTGACCTCTGCTGTCTAGTTGCCGCTTCATAATGCATTCTGTTTTTGGAGCATGTGTTTTGAAAATTAAATGCAGTGGCTCTGCAGGTACATCCCACCACTTTGTCCTACGAGCTGAAAGCACGCAAGCAAGAATATGAACTTCCCCTCCCAGCTGAAACACTTGAAAATACCCTACTTTTGATTATTGATAGGGAGGGGGAAACCACTGCATAATGGATTGCCCTACGCCTGTCATCTTAGGATCAAGTGCTTCTGAAAGTGGGATTGTGGTTTGCAGAAAACATCCTTTATTCAGTTGGCCTAGCAAGATGCGAGGAGTCACTTGGAAATGTGATCACTGCTGTCTCTTCTAACGTATTAGCCCTGTTTGCATATCACACTCCCTAACAGGAGAGGTTATGCGTGCAAGCAGTTGCCATAGTGTTTGTATGTGGAGCAGCAGGGTGCTGATGTGAAAGATTTGGGGAGGCTGTGGCGCCGCGCGACGTTATCTCTCCCGAGCAATGGTGTGTGGAGCGGTGATAACATGTGATGGCTCTGTTTGCATGGGGGTCAAGAGTTCACCTACTGGGTGGTCATTTAAGGTCATTCCCAGATCTAGGCCTGCGGCGATTATTTTCGTTTTTTTTAGGTTTTGTCATCATGTATTCAAGGTGTATCTCCAGTCTGTCTGCCTGTAGTGGAAAATTTATTCTGCTTTCTCAGAATGTGCTTCATTTATCATCATTTTTCCTTTTCTCTTCTTAAAATGCACCTGCTGCCAGTCTGTTATTCAGCTCACATATTGTGCTGTAAGGGTTCAAATTTAAGTCATTCTAATCCTCCGCTGGTTATAGACTTGCATTCAGTTTAAGACTCCATAACAAAACTCCAGTAAATATACTGTTGACAGACGTCATTACCATTCCAAAGCATAATTAATCATTCCACACCATTGTGTCGTAGATCTGCACGCCTACCCATTTTTTAATCAAACAAAAAAATGAACTCATCATGAATTCAAAACATATTCCTGTAATTCACTCATCTCAAATAGACAATGTGGAGTTGACTTGTGATATCAGCTAAGAGTGACCTTTCAACTGAAAGAAGATTGGCCTCGGTCATTAAAGGACAATTCCAACTATTTTCAACCTGGGCCTTATCCTCCTAGTTTTCCTAGTCTTTGCTTTTGTGATGATTGAAAATGCTGAAAATTGCATTGCTTTACTTCGCTGTAGGCCTTTCATAGCTCCAGGTGGCCGGGAGGGATGCTGTCCAATACACACACGCGCACACAGGGCCAACGGGTAATCTCCAACAGCTGAATCCAAAAAGTGATTAAAACATGTCCTTTCATCACAATAACAGTCACACTGCAGTTAACTATCTGTTTAAATAGCTGTGATTGAACAATTAGGATTGGATTCAGTAATAATAATCCATTTGATACTTTTTTAGCGCTGCACATACATTTCCTTGTGTCTTTGGCTTGCTGCTGGTCCTCTGCTGTGTTCAAGTCTCGTCTGAAAAAGGGGAAGAATGGGATTTTGTTGCTTCAGCGTGAAAGTGTTCTGTAAAGTCTAACTTGTTGGAAAGCCCACATCCAAAATCATTTGTATTTATGAATTTATAATCAACCATAAACGAGCTACAGCAGATACTTTGTTGAGTGCGCTTGATTGTATTAGTGTGAATATAACTGATAATTGTGATTTTTCACACCTTGGACTGCCAACATTGGTGGATTTGCTGCTATGTTTACTTCTTGTGTTGACACACTTCCACGATTTGTGATGCCCGGTGGGAGATATCACAGCCTTCCAAAAATTCCCACACATCCTACTTGTTAGTACCACTAGGAGGTTGACGTGAGCAGTTTTTCACAGTTGGCAGTTTGTATTTACAGAACATCCCTTGAACACAGCATATACACTCTACTTGCCAGTGAGCTCACTCAAAGTTTAAAATAATGAAACTAATGCCGCAGCCTTATGTGTGAAGTGTGTATTGGACAGCAAAACTGCTGGTGACCTGGAGGTGTGAAATTCATCAGTCATCCTGATGGTAAAACTAGGTTGAAAATAGCTGGAATTATCCTCTTAAAGAAAGCCGCATGATTGGAAACTGGCAGTTGGTGCTGTAAAAATGATATATGAAATAGGCAAAAAGTCCAAAATGCAGGTATTTTCCTTAAAAGGTGAATGTTTACACAGGCGAGGCATCATACTGCTTCAGTACGGCACGTTCCAGGACTCGGTGTGTGTGTGCTTGAGCATTTGTGCTTGCGTGCATGTGTGTGTGTGTGTGTTTGTGTGGCAACACTGTCTCTTGGTATTTAGCAAAAAGTGTGTGATTTTGTGTGAGGCACCCTGTATCTGGCAAGGTAGTGAGACTGACAGATTGGGCTGTATGAATGCCATCTCCTCAGCTTGGCCGCCTGTGCATTTCTCCCTCGTTCCTCCTTCCTCTCTCCTTCCTCCCTCTGTCTCATCTTCCTATTACTCTGCTTCAGTGGTGACCAGCAGGGCAGGGGACATTTTCCTTCATTGCCTTATCTAGCCAGCAGTATAGGTAGGCTCTCTCCCTGGATTAAGTCCCACTCACTGTTCCATAGCTCTGGCTACAATACCTGATGGATCAGCTGTCCAGACCTGTCTCCTCTGTGCTTCAGTGGGACTCGTGAGCCTGGACCGGAGCTCCTGACAGTATGAGGTTAAAAGTACCAGAGATGGCAGCCTAGTGCTGTGTGTCCATGCATTACTTTCTTCCATTAGAGGAGTTCTTGGTTTTTGTCTGCATCACGCCTGTCTTAAAAACAGAAGAAAAAGAGAGCAAGGGCAGAGAAGATGTGTTTTTCATTAGAACTGAGAAGGGGGGAGTGGGGGATCATGGATGTGATTCAAGAGAGTGATTATTCTCGTCTTTGTGTGGGGAGGGTTCAGACAGACTGTTTTCACACTCTTGCTTTGACTAGAAGTGACAGTGATAGAAGGATATTCATTTTCAACCAGAGATAACAGTATGTCCTCATTTTGCCTTAGTCACTGTTTTAATTCAGCTTGGTAAAAATACCGCATTAGGAACATTTTAGTGGTCATATTTTTCATTACACTTTTAGACAGTTATTACGTATTGCATATGCTTTAGGTGTATCTAGCCATTTGGCCAAATGAGGACTTTTAGCAATTGGCTGCTGGCAGTCTTTCATGCTTGCAGTGCCCCTCTGGAGTTCCAGGTGGAGATGTGGATGGAGGGAGCAAGGGGGAGAGAAGGAGGGGCAGGAGGAGGAGGAGCAGGCTGAACAGGGACTAATGAGCCTAGGCAGGAGGAACAGATGATGTGAGAAAATCTGACATCGACAAAAGAAATGCACAGTCACACACCTTCAAACCTAGACGTGGATCCACATGAGTGATTCGGTGTGGGATATTGAAAAACTGGGTGGAAACAAAAGCATTTAGGGGGTTTAGGGGGCTGGGGATTCGTCGGCTGAACAGCTGGCTCAGGAAAAGCAATCTTGACCACATTCGCCATTCGTTCAGTGAGCTTAAACACATATGTAACTATGGTTTCCCTCAGATGTTCTCAGGGCTGGCAGGAGGCATGGAGAATCTCCTTTGGTGCAAGTGATTGAATTTATGCACACAAACTGATGTGGCAGGTTGTTGAAAAATGTGTATTTCACAGATTTTTTTTTTTTTGGTGGTTTAATATTCAAGATTTCAAACAACCTGATCACAAAGAGAGGAGCTAATATTATTTATTGCTTTATGCACTATCTGCATTTCCATGCTACACAATGTTGACTGGCAGCACACATTGTAGAACCACATGCACAGTTTGCAAAACTGAGGGTACGGCTTTCCTTTCCACATTGACTTTGTTCTCCACCAAATAGCACGCATGCTGTATACTGAATAATCGACACTTACGGAAATGCAAACTCCTTATTTCATAAGCACAGAAAGATCCATTGAGCTAGCCTGCTATATGAGTTAATAAAAACAATGAAAAGAAAGTGAGAAGGCAGCCATGCAGATAACGCACAGTGCAACAGAGTATCTCTGAAGAAAACATGAAATCTCAGTCCAAAACAGACAGAGATCAGATAACTGGTACCGGCGGCACGGAAACCCTCGCTGCTGTTGTATCTTCTCTCTGTCTTCATCTTGGACAATGATCTGGATTACTGTTTTTGTTGCTCCTCTTGATTCCCCACTAGTCGTCTCACTTTTGCGGTCGTGAGCTTATCATCTGACGTTTGCCTTGGCAGCAGTGTGACTTGGTGCAGCTGGAAGAGCACAATGAATTGGATGCAAGCAATTGTGCATGCATGGGAATGAGCTGAGAGAGCTCAGCCCCGGACTCAGTAGAGCTGAGACACACCAGATTGGGCTGGCTCATCCAAGCAGTACATTTCTGATTGGTCTGGGCTACAAAGCTGAAACGTGCCTTTTGTACCTCTGGTCCACACATCTGACATGTAGAAGTCTCTCTCTCCCTCTCTCTCTCTTTCTCTCAAACCTAATGTACAGCAGTGATCGAAAGGGTTTTACATTTCACAGATCAGATTTCATGTAAGCTGCATTCATTGATTAATGCCAACCAGGCTGAGACCTTCTTAGTGATTATGGCTGTTAGGCTCGGGAGCAGCCACTGATACCCTTAATGAGTCATGAAAAGCGAAGAATTATACACCCCGACAGTCTTGACATTGGGTGATATTTCAATATTTGGTCATTCACTCTTGGAGTCTATTTGCCCAGAGAGTTGGCGCACGCTCAAGTGCCCTCGAACACACATTTGCACAAGTAAACAGAGAAAACTTGACTTTCCAGTCCCGTAGTGCGATCCATGGGCTCAGGATATTTGGGTACGGGTAGGATCCTGCTGCACAGCCTGGAAAAACAAACACACACGCCAAACACAGAGCTCCCAGAATGCACTGTGCTTCGGCTCAGCTCACTCACCACCAAAATAAGTGCGCTGATTACATAATCAGAATGAGAGAAGTCAGAACACCAAAAAACCCCCCACACACTATATGATAATTGTCATCCAATCTTCCAAACACTGGCTCTACTGTGCATCCTGCCTGTGGTGATATTCCTTCTTGGGTGATAATGTGTGTGTGCTGCTGTATTATAATCACTGGTTTAATGTCTTTGTGGTTAATGATGTTGTCTTATATGTGATTATCCCCTGCAAAAGGACAACTTATTGTTTGCCCACCAGTGTCAGAGCCAGCACACCCTTAACGAGATGAAGGAGACCTTCAGTTGTTAATGGGGCTATCATAGAACTATAATGCATGCATGGAAGGTTAGAAGTCACAGTATCTGTCTTTCTCACCATCTCTCCCTGGGGTGTATCTGTTCCTCCCTAGCCTCTGAGTCCATTGCCCTCTCAAAAACTCTGCTTAATTACAGAGCAACAGAGGGAGGAGGCGAGGACAAAGTGGGAGAAATTAGCAAAAGCCACAAAAATAGGCAGGAGGTTTTGAGCATGTGGTGGCTTAGCCAGAGGAGGTAAAATGGCGTACAAGAACAGCTGTGAGAAAGTAATGTTGGAGAGGGAGGATGTTTATAATTAGGATTGTCCTCAAAAGTAGCATGTCTTAAAATTAGAGTTAATATTTGATGATGGCTGCACTCGGAGAGCTCCCGCAGAATAGGCTATGACTCAGGGGCAGACACACAATGGCTGCACATCAGACATGGCTGAGGATTGACAGGCATGTGGCTCCCAGCTTCTTCAGACAACCTTCCTCCTTTTTAAAAGTGCCTGACAAGCCTCATTAAAGGCTGTTTCACATAAGCTCTCCACACACGCTGTATTGACATGAGACATGCTGAGAACAGGTCATGTATAAAACATTAATCGCCTAAGGTTC
>OMKZ01016535.1:0-11563 GCA_900302535.1 Neoniphon sammara
CGCTGGATGATCAAAGACTTTCTCCCTCACTGTGGTGGAGGAAAACAGTAAGAGGCTTCAGGATATGGCATAGATTTCTCTTGGGGAGTCTCGCTGTGGACTGTCAGAGCAGCTCTCCATATTATTTTCCTTTTTTTTTTTATTGCTAATTAGTTTTGCTGGGAACACCTTGCAATTGATGTGGGCTAAAGATCTTTCCTCAGCCATCAAGAGGCTACTTGAAGCAAAGAGAAAGAGAAACATAAATTGCAATATTAAGCCCGGGGGAAGAGGTTTTGTTGCTGGTGTGATTGTTTAATAACATCTCATAATTTGGAAGTATGAGGTGGTGACAAAGAAATTGTATTTAGTGCAGCAAGTCAAGGTGATAACAGCCGAAAGGAGGGGAAAAAAAACAAGATTGGCAGACTGGCAATCAGAAGAGAGCGACGCCAAACTCTATTGGATTCTCGCGCTGTAGCTGTATGTAATATTCTCCCCTTCCCTGTGATTTATTATGGTGAAGCTCTCATGCAGGACAGGTTTTTGGTGGTTTTTATTAAACTGGCTGAAGTGTGTAAGTGTCTCCCTGAGGAATGATTCATCACTGGTATGCCGGGCCGCCGCGCCAAAGCTCACCTCCTAACTTATGAACCATTAGAGCAGCCGGAAGAGTTTTCTAGTCGGTGTCCCCCTGGTTTCGGCTGTTCATTCATCTCAACATTGATTTTAATGGTTGCGGGGGCGAAACGGAGGAGGGGGTGTGGGGGGGTGTTTCAGCCTTTGAGGGATGGATCGTCTTCAGGCAAAAAACTCTGATCTCATTTATATTTTTTATGGGTTACAAGGAGAAACACTATATTATAGCACAACACAACAACACTCCCTCCTGGGTGATGAATTGTGATGTGATTGCCCTTGGGGACACTCAAGACCAAAAAGTCTGATTTTTTTTCTCTTGTTCTCAGTCACGGACAGTATGGATGTTTGCATGCTGGCAACACAGCGTGTGCAAATGGAGACCTTAAGATTGAACCGCGCGCTTTCGCTCTGATCATCAGATCGCTTGCAGAGCGAGGAAGGGGTGACCTTCAGGTTTGAGGGGGATGGGGTCTCTCTCTTTGCATTGGGACCTACCCAGCAGGCTGAACTCAACCTCTCCTCCATCACGAGTTCCCATGTTCCCAGACACCAGCAATTGTGTCCTAATGAATTCACTGAATACTAATCAGGCAGCCTAAGTCCAGGGGGTGGGGCAGGGCTTGACACAGTTGAGGTCCTGTATAAATATGCAGGGTAATTTTTTTTTTCTCATCACATTCCCTCTGATGTAGAAAGCAGCCAGAATGAAATTGGGATTATTGCCTTGGAGATAGCTCTTTTATTCTAGCCTGTTTTGTTGCTCCCCTTGCCTTCATGTTTCATCTGTCAGTTAATATGCTTGTTCGTGTTATATTATTGAGTTGTGGCAATTCTGTTTTTATTTAGCTTTTGTCCTGGGTATACGCCTTGAGTGTTCTGTCCTCGCTGACTTCAAATCTCGCCAATTCAGTTTGTGTATCTATCGCCACTGAGACCCTGTTTATATAAATCTTTCGGCACCGCTGGCCAGAGGTTATATCCTCTAACATTAATCAAGACTCAACAGACTCTTAATCTTTTATCCGAGCCCTGTTAGCCCCATGGACAAACTCTTTATGACACGATCAATCAGACTGACTGGCTCTGAAATGTCCAGTGGTGCTCTCTCAACAGGCCCTGTCAGACTGCTCAGCCCTTCAGAGGCGATCATTACGATGCTAAAGTAATAAGCAATTTTTAAAAATCAATTTCTGAGTCTGTGCATGCAGCACCCTGTGATCATGGACAATTTAATCTTTATTTGTGAACATTAGGGGTGTGAATCTTTGGCTAAACATTGATTCAGTTCGATTCACTACTCGGTGATCTGATTTGAGAAGGATTTTTCCTTTTTGGTGCTTTTCAGTTCAATTTGAGTTTGTCAACCATGATTCAAGTCAACAGTTCGAAAATTGCCAAATTTTATGACTATTCTTTATCCCTTGAAATGTGCAAAAAAAAAATCAGATAACACAATTACTTTAATATAATTTATTCTACAAAAATCTGTGTTGACAAAAAAATTTATAGTCGTTCATCACCACAATGTTAGGTCCTCTTTGTTTTTTGTTTTTTGTTTTTTTCTTCTTCTTGAGAATTGTTTATGAATTGATTCGAAGCATTTCATTTCGATTCAGGCCAAAGTTTATTATCTATTTCTTAGCAGATCGTTTCAGCTGAAGTATAATCAGTGCATTGATGCAGTGAATGAATTGTAACACCCCCAGTGCCCCTGTTGATTCAGGCATGTTGTGGACGTGCTCTTTTGGCAGTGAATGGAAATCTGACTTGGTGGAAATAGTGACATCACCCAGCAGCACTTCAGCAGACATCTTCTGGTTCATAATAGTAAATTAAAGTTCATTTCAATGCAGAAACTTGAACCTCCTGCAAAGGCAGTCTCTAATTCATTGTCAGTGGAGCGGACCCAAGTTTTGTCTCATTTTTCAGCTTTTGAAGAGAATTGTTCATGATCATGAATACTGATGGAAGTGTCTGAAGCCCTGTTTGCACGGAGCTAATATTACCCAGGGATGTGAAGTGATTTGTATAATTGCAGAGATCGCTGGTGATTTTATCCTGCACAAATCTGCCATGTCTATAATTTGTTAGATACAATTCCAGTGCATATTACCTGCCGCCTTTTGGTGAAGACAGAGGTCTTCTGATAATACTAATCCCGTACAAATGAAACTGTGTAATTTCAGCTGTAATTTGTTTTTGGCATGCAGTGTCATTTCTTCTGGCAGCAGTACAGTTTCTCTCCTCCTCATGTCATGAACACTGGAAAGGAAGATGTTGAATGCATTTTTTTGTGCATGTTTGAAGTTTTGCTGAATCAGGACATGATGAATTGTTAAAATGTTGACTCTATAACATTGAATCCAGGGCATCAAATTCCTGTGCAGACTAGGAAAGTTGGTACATGATTGCTGGTTAGCCACCAGTTTTGGAAGCAAAGTCCAATGAGAAAAATATACCAGGCTTCAGAAACGATCTACCATAACTTGAGATCAGTTATGTTTCAAGAGCGGAATCGCTCCTGAATTAGCTTGTGTGATATGAGGATAAATCTGGGCTCATTAAGTGTTTCAGTGGTTTGGAAAATGTAATGTTTGAAGATTTGTACTCCATTTTCACAAAATATAAATCACTTTGAGCACCACAGTGTTCATGCTCAGACGAACGAGATACCATGTACTCATCTGGGCATACTATGCTAGCAGTGTTGGAGAGTGGGAGTCTGGAACGCTGAGGGTTTATTAGATCTGTAGTTTTTATGTTTGAGCAATGACTAAGTGATTATGCGTGCTTAGCGATGAAATGTTAAGATAAGTATATGACTGGACCATGTATGTATGTAACATAATTAGCGTGTGATAAATTTGGAATGAGCTGCAGTGAATGGCCCAGTCCCAACCCCCCGACCCTACCCCTACATTTTGTGCGGAGGCTAGGGTGTCCCGTTTCTTTTTGGGATTAAGGGGTGGTGGTCATCTAGCCGTACAGATCCCCCAATAAGGTCCGGCTGCGGCCTGTAGCACCTCACGCTGCGCCCCCTGGTCGACAGGCCACAGCCGGTGTGTGAAAGAAGCCCATAAATGTAAGTATATCTTCGCAAATAACCCTGCAAAAATTGTTAAATCCGTTGGAATATCTTAGTTTAATGTAGATACAACAAAATACGTAATCAGTTCTTTATGACAAGCATTTCACAAAAATCGCTTTTCACGATGTCAACAGAATCTTGTTTAAACAGCAATTTGCAAACACCCCTTGAGGACGTCATAGGAAACTGTTCGCCCCCATTCATTTTGACAGAGCAGGGGCCAGTGGGGAAACTCCAACATGCAGCCCGACGATGGTACAGCTTCATCACTCAGGCACTCAGTCATGGACAGACATTCGCATTTGTAGGGCTGGCCCCGCTGCAGTCCAGCCAAAAATTATCATTTGAGGCAAATGAGAAGAACAATATTCATTGTCAGATTGCATTCCCATATATGATCCAAGAGTCGATGGCAAACCACAAATATGCAGAAATAGTTAAAAGTGAGTTTCAACATGTACGTGGCGACACTTACACTTGCACTTTGCTGTGCACTTTTTTACTCTGTTGCGTGTGAATGTGTTGCAGAGATCGGCAGGTACGTAATCACACAAGTTCCCAACGTGATGCTAGTCCCGTGCAAACAGGGTTCAAGACCATAGGACTAAACGGTATAATTTTTGTTTTACAGTGTATGTTGCAACAGCGTGGTGCCGTCACTGTTGCACAAAAACCACCAGTGTTAAAGGAGCATTGTTTGGAGCATTGTTTTATTGCATCTGTTTCTCCACTGAGCTTTCCTGTGAAGAATCCAAGTGAGACATTTTTGCGAGGACCCGGGGAATTATTGATTTTTGTTTGCCCTTGTTCCTGCTATAATCTGAGGATTCATGCATTCCACTGACTCTTATGACGTGAACGCCTGCAGCTTGATTGAAGCCATATGTTTCTGTGGGGAATTTGTGTAAAAGAGGTGTTACGTCTGTATTGTCTACACAGTGTAGTAAAAAGAAACCTGGCCGGGACTCCATCCTGTTTTAAAAGTTCTCATGTTCTCTCGCCATGCTCTGGGTTATTAGAAACACATTATACTGAATGACTGCTACATTGTTCAGTCTCGGTGTTGCATCATTTTTTATTTTTTTCATCACTTCCATAAATGGACACTGGGGTAAATAAAAGAAAAGCCATGCGTTTATTTCAGCGTTACATCATTTTTTTCATCATTTCCATAAACAAATGCAGGAATAAATGAAGAAAAGCCTCGCATTCATTTCACATAATTATGAGTGTTTTTCATATTCTATAAAATTCCCCATATAAACTGTTCCTACTGTTTTTATTTGGAAACATAAAACACCTTGAAGTAGTGCTCAGCTTTCCTGGCTTTGAATCTGTCATCTCACATACTTATCCTGTTTTTTTTTTTTTTAAATCCTAAATGTTTCTCCCCCTATTTTTCTTCAGGGCATAACCGCCAAAACGTGAACTGTTAATCAAGATGATGATTTAATGAATATGCCTGTCAAAACAAGAACTAAGTCATCACATATAGCCCGCATTCTGACCAGGAAGCAAAATTGAGCGTTGATTTGGGAGAAACCCTGAGGCGACCCGCTGTTTTCATCATGCTTTACCACAACGGACAGTTTTAACTGCAAGCTGCAATAAACAAGTGTCGCTGTCATGTTTCTTTTCCACACAGTCAGCATAATGAGAGTATGACGTTTATTTCAGACCTTATTTTATTATCAGTGGGTTCTAAAGACTCCTTAACGGCATAGATATACACTCCCCACCCCCATACAGCATGAGTGAGAAGACGCTTTCACCAGGAGACTCCATTTCCATCACTAATCTTTGCCTATATAATGAATGAATTTTCTTCAGTACTATTAAAGGCACATACTCACTGTCTCTCAGAGATGGCATGACAAATAAGCACAGAGAATGCTTAATCTTCGTGCGAGATGGAATCGGTAGCCTTTACTTTTTGTGTTTGGTTTCAATCAGGGCAGAAATAGCCTCCCGTCCCTGAGAGGACAGGATAAATCAGGTATTATATGATGATGTACCACAATACGAATTCATGCGAAATGTCAATAGCGCGCAGTCCCACACAACCTGATCTGTGCTTCTCCACTGCCGCCCCATTGTATTGCTTACAGATTACCTGACATGTTACATAATGTGTTCTCATTTCACATATTCTCCTCTTCCTCAAGGGCTCTCTAATATCACTCATAACAACGGCTGATGAAAGACAAGAGCTACTTTTGTGTATCACATATCTCGCATTTTCTTTCTTTCTATCTATCTAGCTATCTATCTATCTAGCTATGTCTGTTTTTTATCTTTTAATCACCAAATGAATCACTCTGGATATAAATACTTAGTTTCTAGCCTGCTAATTTAGCAGAAAGGAAGTTTATCCTGTCCTTATGCTTTGTTTGAATGTAGTGTAATGCATTTTAATATATCAAGATATATTCTGGTGTTAGAATTTACTGTTTATGTGTTTCCAAGACTTCATAAGGCGCTTCATGCACTTTTGACACAACTGGATATTTTACTCCAAAGCAAGGAAATGCTGGGAGCAAAAGTGACCTGGTTCATAGTTTTCGGAGGTATTTGAATTTTCCCGGTCCCTCTGTGAAGGCTGCTTAAACTCAAGCCCTCAGGCTAGAAGGTTGCCTGGTTTGTGTCCCAGAAGAGTGCATGAATGCAGTGGGTCAGTGCTTTAAACACAAGCTATTGAGTACTTTGTACTCTCGTCAGTGGGAGTCAGTTTTTCCTCAATCCCTGAAGCGCTGCATTGTCTTTTGAGACTGGCTTCTTTGTGTTTGCGGCATAGAACCACTCACATGATGAGCCCCAGTACTGTCAGAGAGGCATTTTGAAGTCTGGCAGTGTCTGTATGGGAGGATACTAAAAGATTCATCGCATATTTGCATGCTATTAATATGAATATTAAGGCGTAGATCATGTTGTCTTTGATTTTTCTCTCCCCAGAAGACCTTTGTGTCCTTATGATGCGTTAGCACATTTACTTCTCATTTGCAAAGGGTAATTAACCTGGGAATGCATCGCTGTAGGTACACTGACTTTTGGAGTCGTGGCGTCCTGTCATGCCTCGGCTCTGTCAGTATCGGAGGCAAGGGGGGGCACATCAGACGTGACCCAGTTAGAAGAGCTACACTTGTAGGCCCTTATGAAGCAGATACAACCCTGAGGATGAATTTTTTTCTGATTTTTTTTTCTTTTTTTTTTTTCTTTTTTGGAGTTTTGTGTTTTGTTGCTCTCCTCAAACGTTTTTTCTTCCTCTCCCTCATGGATGGAGTGGCCATTACTTTTCCATGAAATTCCTGGGTGGCATGCTGACAGTTAGTTGTGAAGCGGCATGTAGATGATGCTAATATTTTGAATATCTGATTTTTTTTTACATGCTATATGGCTGTACAAAAAATATGAGGCCTAGCAACTTCTTTTGATATTTGAAATGACTTGAAATTTCAGCCAAACTGGGTTTTCTAGCAGTTGCTTTGAATACAAGTTGGCTTTTAATTTGTCTCTGCAAACAAAGCAGCCCATTGTCACCATGCGTCACATTAATAATAGGTTCTTAAGGTTTTGTAAGGCTAATCTTCACTGCGACTTCAGAAACTTGGCCCAGCAAATTAACACCAATACAGCAGGGTAAAAGTCACGTGACTGTCTTGGCATGGCGGCATTTCTCACATACTTACATACCCTGATTATGTCTACTTGTCTTCATGCCTTAGATTGCAACACTAGTTTAGCATAGGAGCGACTACATTTTCTCTGCAGAAGTACGCAAGTGTAACATTTTGCAAAAGGAAGAGGAGGAATCTCTCAGATGCTGCTGCATTCTTCCCTTTGTTTTTTTCTTCCTCCTATTTGACTTTTCTCTCTCTCTTCAGTCAGACAAAGGAGGGGGAAGAATGTCCAATTTGCAATCTGAGATCAGAGAAGACATGGTTGAGGTCGCAGAGAGGCGTGGGTTTCTGGCTGGAAAGAGTGAGACACAGAGAAAATATCTGCACCCTTGTGTGAAAAGCCCTTTCTCTCCGCACAACTAGAGGATGCTCCTCTGAGGATGCCTGCTATGTATTTAGCACACCCCAGTTTCAGGATGTCAAGATGCTTTCTACACAGTGTTGTGCTTCTGTACTGTCAACCTAATGTTGTTTCCCCCCCTTAATACATGGCTACACATGCCCAATGCTTAATGAACCAGAAGTTAATCTTGCTCTTGTAATTGGTGTGCTTATTAATTACCAGTTGTTGTCGTAAACTGTGTGACAAATGAATGGGGTGATTAGATAAAACCAGCTCTTGACAGGACGCCTGTGGCAAATTCACTGAAACAGATCAATAATAGCACAAGCTGCTCTTTATGCCCGGGGGCCAGTGAAGAGAGATGAGGACTGATGTGTGGACATGGACCAAAATTACCCCGTGTTACAAGAGAGTGGCAGCGTCTTTTATGGAAACAAATGATCAGCACACACATCAATTTGCGAGCTTGGTTTATCCCATTGAACCATGCAGCAGAAACCTAAAGTGGCACATTCAAAGCTACAAGAACTTTTACATACAAGTAAATGTTCTTTGCTTTCAATCTAATGCCAAAGACACAATAATTAAGCTTCTCACCCACTGATAAAACTGCCTGCGTTTTGCATTATTGTGAATGCTGCAAAGCTGCTGTCTGTGACGACTTTCACACACTGTTGCACAGCTGACCTTTAGTGCCATTTTTACATCAGCCACACTTAAACAGTTTCTACTGGACGATTAAAATTATAGCATGGCTGATTACCTCATCTGACACTTCCGTGACTCTCTCAAAGTTTTTTTTGTCCTGTTTTTCTTTGCACACAAAGACTTAAAACCATTTTAAAGCAACACAGAAGTATATTTTTCAAGCAGCCTTTAATATACTGCCAGAAGAGCGAGACAAATCATACACAACTGGAAAGTTGCATATCACAGTATTTCAGTATTAAAGTATTTCATGACATTTGCATACAAATACATTTTCTATATTGTTAACAGATACAGCCCACGCTCACTGAAAGCTTTTATATTTTAGTTTCTAATTTTAGGTAGGTCCTTCTCAGGGAAAATCCTCTGGTTCAAAGGAAGTTTTATGTTTTACATTTCTCGTTGGTTTGGAATAAACAGAAGACGAACTGTGTAGTTAGCATGAGCAGCGATAAGCCACCATGGCCGAACAGATTGAATAAAAGAGCGCCACCTTCAGAAACTCCAACAGGAAACTCAAGTAAAAAGACATCACAGTATTATTGGTATGGCCACACTGATCAGTGTTCTCTGGGAACTGCAGTGCAAAAATATCACAGCAGTGAGGACTTAATGCCAAAGACGTCACAAAACTAAAGTAAAAAGAAAGAATCTTATAGATTACCACTTTAAAAAGCTTCATATACCCTGATAAATGATGAGAGTAAGAAGTGACAAGCAGCCTAATAGCTGTATAACGCTTGAATGCTAACACTTGCTGCATTGGTCACAGCAAGCACTTATATGCTCCACAGTACACATGACATATCACATATATTTTATATGCTCTCTTTAAATCTCTCCTTCCTCGGCATCCCCCACATCCTCTATCCCTCGTAGCTCGAGCATCCATCGTTTCATCACAATCTGAAGATCCCCGTCTCACTCCCACTCCATAACAATGTAAGATTTTCCAACAGAAACGCTCGGAGGAGTAAAGCCCTTTCTAAAAAACTGTGCTGATCCACTTTGAATGACAAAAAGGAGTCAAAATATCATGTGAAAAGCAGCCGTGTGAGTGATATATGGTGCAAAGTACAATATGTTCCAAGAATGAAAAACAAAAAACAAAATAACATATCTCATATCCCAACATCCAAAGATGCAGTGTTGAAAAGCAGTCTGCTTTTTACTCGTCTGTACATTTTAGGCTTATGTGACACTTTGGTACTCTCAGTCTGTATGGGATTATGTGTCAGTGTTCGCACTACATGCCAGCAACATCTGAGTAACCACACTTGAATATATTTGCATTATTGTCTGAATTATATGAACCTGTCCTGAAAAAAATTATATCTCTTACTTTCACTGTAAGCTGCTTCAACTTGCGGGAGCATATGAAACATAACATTTTGCTACACTGTGCACAATTATGCACAAATTTTACCAGCAGATTTTTAAGTTGAAAGCCAAATGGCAAAAAAAAGTCATTTGATACAATATTGAACCTTCAAATGTTATTTTTAGTTGAAAAACAATTGGAAAACTGCCATTGGGGTGAGATAATTTCACATATTTCTAATGCAAATCAATTTGTTTAAAGAATTGTCTTGAATAAAGTGGCACATCATTCACTGAGATCACCGAAACACATGAAACTGTGTTGGAAACATGTTATTATCTCAGATTTTTTAAAACTGTTTCAAGAAAAACAAAAATTTAAGACTGAATACAAGACTAAGTGGCTTATTAAGATAGATAATTTCGCATTCCTTCCCATCTGTGGTGGTTCTTACACTTGTCATCCGTCTTTTGGTAGATCTTCTGCAGCCCAAAAGGGAATGTCTCACACTGAAACCGGCCCATTCACACACATCCCCACATAAATTCCCCCGGCCACCAAAACTCTCTCCAGCTTAGCGGCAGCCTTTTCTCCCCGTCCTCTTTGGCCTTTTGAACGATAACCTTGAATGGTATTGTCTGGGGGCATGGAGGAGGGCAGAGAAATTCCTCAGTTCTTGACAGAGAGCAGGAAGGCTCCACAAAAGGCATCAGCGCACCCTGAATCAGAGACTGTGGGGGGATATGAAAGGGGTCAGTTTTTCATTCAGGTAAAGCATAGGCAGAAAAGACATGGCGAACAATAGTGCAAGTCTGACGGAATAAAGCACTTGCCTGTGTGCTTTTAAAAGCGCTGAAAAATCCCATTTCAAAAGCGACTTGAACTTTGATGATGAAATCCTTGGCAAGGATAGGCAGTAATGGATCACTATATCGGGGCATATCCGTGTTTCGTCTTATTGTATTTGGTTAAGTTAATTTTACTTTTTCCCAGTTCATAGAAGGCCTTTCAAAGAAGCCATTAGAGACAGGCATGAGATCGCCCTTCTGATAATGACCCCATGTAAATCAATTGAAACTCAATCTGTGGATGAGCTGTCTGGTATCTGATATCTTCTGGCTTCTCCCTCTCCGAACTTTTCCCATCCCATGTCACGTCTTCTGCTGTAGAAGGCTATCAGGCTGCAGCAACTGAAGCAAGACTCCAAGGTGAACCATGTTTTTTTTTTTTTTTTACAAATAGTGATTATTGACAAAAAAGCAGCAAGATAAACAAACAAACAAACCCCCGAGGCCTGTAGAGATAGCGCGGCACGTCTGCATCTCCTGATCTCCCGGAAAGTGGAGGTCGCCTCTGAGTTTGACCTGCAGACGTGACCGTTACAGTCAAAGGGAAGCCGGTCAATTCGATTCTTAATAACTTCTGGGGAAAGCAAACAGGAGTGTTTGTTGTTGGTGATGGTGGTAGATTTCTCTGTTTTTGTGATTTTTTCTTTCTTTCCTCGTGTCACGTAGCTGCTGCGTGGCTGTTGTCAAGCGGCTGCTGCTCAAAGCGGCCTTCTGGAGACTTCCACCACAAACTCTCGCTTCGTGGCAGCTTAGTGGGATCCTGCAACAATTTCATCATGTCACGGCCATCTGCTTACAGCGTAATGAGATGCTTGTTGAGTTTCACTGAAGGAGATTGACTTTGTCTTGGCACATAAAACATGACGATAATTCACTTCAAAAATTTGAAATCCATCACCCTCCATACACAATTGAAATGCATTTTTTTTTTTTTTTTTTTTTTTTTTTGTGTTTTTT
>OMKZ01016537.1:6065-19551 GCA_900302535.1 Neoniphon sammara
GTCCCCAGTGTGTTGGTTCCTTCTGACTGTAGGCTTCAGTTTGTCAGTGTTGTCTGTTCAGTCTGTTGGCCAGCCTCAAGTTGCGTAGAAGTTCCTCTACCTGCTTTGTTTCCCCTGGGATGTTTGAACGTGTCGTAGGGATTCAGTATCTTTTTGTTTTCGAGCCTTGACATAAGTGTTTTTTACTTTTTTTTTTAATGTTTTGCATGGTGCTGTACTTGTGTGCTTCTCTGTTAGCATTGCATGTTTGTTTTTTTTTAATTGTCACCCAAAAAAAAGTCGTCCTAATACCCGACCTACCTTTGATCCCGCATGGGTGTGTGTGTGTGTGTGTGTGTGTGTCCTGGGTGGGAAATAAGCAGCAGCCACCAACTAAATGTTGACACATTTTGGCTTTTGTGGCTGCAAAGTTTGTCAGCTTTGTCAGCCAGCCAGTGTGTTTTCTATACCAAAATAAAAATCTCTTCAAGTGGCTGTTGAATCTTGAAATCTAAAATTTAAATTTCCTACCCTTGTTGATGGACAAATCGATGATGAGGTCAAATCTGCGAGGCTGAATCTTTTCTGTGCTCTCTCTCGTCCCGACAGTCGCCATGTACCTGGGGATCAAAAGGGGGAAAATAAAGACAGTAAACCCCGCTCCCTCAGATTCACTTGGAGTATGAGGACCACCAGCTCCATGGAGCCTTGTGATATCATGCGGGAGATTCGCAAGGTGCTCGACGCCAACAACTGCGACTACGAACAGCAAGAGAGTTTCCTGCTTCTTTGCGTGCACGGGGACGGGCGCGCCGAGAACCTCGTGCAGTGGGAGATGGAGGTTTGCAAGCTGCCTCGCCTCTCCCTCAACGGCGTGAGGTTCAAAAGGATATCCGGATCATCCATCGCTTTCAAAAACATTGCTTCCAAAGTTGCCAACGAGTTAAAGCTATGAACAAAAGGGTTAAAAAATATATATATATATCTAGAAGTATTTAAGCTGTACAATCATCCAAGTAGCAGTTTCCAAATGTCTCCTTTTTTCTAAACAAAATACAGAGTATGTATTGAATATTAAAAATGTATAGAGTAAGGCTTTTGGCAATAATCACTGAATTACCTACTAATATCTCAGTCTATTCTGGCCGTACGGGGTCGACATTAACGAGTTGAATATGATTTGTCATGCTGTGAATGTGGACAAAGAGCATTTCTAGTCTTATTTATTTCATCATGTTTTTCTCCTGGAAAAAAGTAAAAGAAATTAACGTAGCGTTTGTTTTCAGTGTAAATAATGTATCTTACTTTCAAGACGGCTTCACTGCAATACTCATTTTTTTTCTTTTGTATTTCGTTAAAGTAGAGATGATGGGGAGTCCATGTAAATGCCCACATGGTGAGGTTCACTCATGTCTCAATTAAAGTGTCTGTCAACTCGACGAGCCCGTCTCACGCTGTTCATTTGTATCCTGACATGCTCAAGATGAAGACGTGCTTTGTGCTGTGATGACACTTGTATTGCTGCTGTGCAAGAGGTTCAATTCAGTATTCAAATCAAATGTGTATTGTTAGGAGGAAAATGTGACTGACTGAAGCTAAATTGTGAAGGCAACTAATCAGAACAAATTGTACATTTTTATGAAATGAGAAAACCTGAGTCCTTCGTTAACATAATGGTAACATGTTCAGATTTAATCTCTAGATTTAGCTTTTTATTCTCTCTAAAAGAAGCATTTTGAAAATGAATTCATACACTGTCTATGTTACTGGTTCATCATACTAAAGGATAGAAGTTGGAGTGTTGAGTCCCTTACTGAATTATACTGCTTTTGTCTGATTTCTCCTTAAAAGCAGTTTGGATCAAAACACTTTCAGAAACCAGTATTTGACTCTGGTGTCTGCTGGTCAGTGTCCTGCAATGTCTTTAAACGGTTTTAATACTAAAATGAGAAATCATTCCTCATGTAAATCCCATTTCAATTAACTGCATTCAGCAGAGACTCCTAACTGATTAACAGCTTGTTTATGACTCCAGTCTTTTCTTTGGTAGTGTAGCACTTGTTTTATCCCATGACACTTTGACCAGAGCTGGGTTGGGACTTGCTGGGACCAAACTACTTGTCAAATTTAGTTTCCTACATACTTCATTCAAATAGTATTAATAGTTTGCCATTCATTGGCAGTTACTACCATTATCTCACTCTACATCATATGGTCACACTGGGTTGAGTTATGATCATGAAATGATTTATTGCTGCAGTGGGACTGACCATGGAGTCTGTAGACAAACTGTCAAACATTCGTGCGAGCCCCTGTACAGCTGTAAACTGTCATTTTGCTGATAAAACATGAAAAATGTCTTCTGCTTGAAACTGCAGAGTGCTGCTGAACTACTGAACGTCCGCTTACAGAGATGTGCTTTATGTACTTAACGAATGAAATGCCATGATGTGCCACATTCAGGGAACAAGGGTTCATCTTATTTTCTGACTGGTTGGACAGACGGGAACCCAACCCAGATTGAACAGATTATGGAGTGGATGGTGCTTACATGAATATTTCTCCATAGTGATTCTCCAGGCATTATATTTCATTACTGTAAGAATTCTGACAGTTTACACAGTGAATGTAAACAACCTCACTGCACAGAAAAAAAGACAATGACTTGAACATTGAACAGTTTATTGTCAGATCCACCCTCACTTTACAACAAGAACAGTGTGAGTTAGTGCTCTTTAATACAGAGTGCATTCCAGGACAGAGTCAAACATTCATTCAGACACAGGGGAAAAGAGGGAGGGGAGAGGCGGGGCAGGACAGGTTTACTTCTGTGCGGGCATCAGGTCGTCAATGGACTGGCCCTTCTCCAGCCTCTTCTCCATTTCCACCAGCAGCTTGACTCCGTCCACCACCATCTGCACCAGCTCCACCTCAGAGAAGCCCAGTCTGTCTGCGTTGGAAATGTCGAACACTCCGCCAACAGCAGCTGTGTCCACGCCACCTGAAACACAGAACAAGAAAATTAGCCACCAGTTTACATCTACTGCTACATGTAACTAACAGGACCTGAAGCCCACTTCTGTTAGATTCTCAGTTTGTTCTCATGTTTGATGGCATCATGATCTGGAGTAACATTACATTAACATCCTCTTACCAGGTACAATGTGGGATTTTTGCTCTAAAAACTGAATAAATCAATGCTTAATGGGATTTCTTAATTTCAGGCTTCAGAGTATGAATTTGTGGAGTTTGGGTGTCCGTACCAGTTCCACGCTTCTGCAGCCTCAGCCTCTTGAGAATCTCCTCAAACTTGGCATGCTTGCTCATGTTGGGCAGCTTGACGTGCACGCCACCTCGCAGGCCGGTGCCCAGGTTGGAGGGGCAGGTCAGCACGTAGCCCAGGTGCTCATTCCACATGAACGCATGGCCTCGCTCCTTGAACAGGCTCTCAATCTAAAAACAAACTCAGGCTTATGAAACAACTTCTGCATATCATATAGTAAATATAAAGCATGCTATCAATAATACAGTAAAAAGCAGTATTAATAAAATGACTGCTGGTAAAGCGGACATTGGGACAATTTGTTAAAATAAAGGGACTCTCCTGCTGACCTTGGTGAGGCCGGTGCAGAACCGGTTGAACACCTCCTTCATGTTGCCGCCCTTCTGCATGGAAATGACACGCAGGTGGTCTTCCTCATTCACCCAGACCAGGAACGTCTTGTTGTCATTGTGCCTTTGAAGGGAGAAAAAGTGAAAATGAGTTGACTTCAAGAAACATGAGATCTACAACTTTAAAAAAAGTTAAATATAAAGACATCTTTACCACATCCTTGACAAAGAAAGTTGGGTAAAAAGGTCAGTAGATAACTTTAAGTCTTCAGTTGACAGAATGAGATACCAGAAATTAGAAATATGACCCTAAAATGGGTCCAGTTTGTGGAACTCAGATCTATGTCAAATGAGTAGTGAGGGGAGACAGTGAGAATTACAAATCTCACCAGATGCCCCTGGCGTCAGGCCAGTCACGGGCCATCCCAGAGGCCAGCAGCAGAGGAGAAACTGGTTTGTCAAACAGGAAGTGGTCATCGATGAGCTGCTGCTGCTCAGCGTCTGTCATGTTCTTCAGGGCATAATACTTCCCCTTCAGGTCTCCTGTCAGGGAGTCCAGAGCTGCAGGGAGGAGAGGGGCAAAAACCATAAGCACCTCAAATGAATTTATTAAAAAAAAAAAATGCACCTGGTGATACGGTGATATGAAATCTGTAGGTCACACTGGTACTTTATACAGCAGAGGTCCAGCTTAGTACATTTAGGCTTTGTATTTGTTTCACTGAGAGAAAAAGTTGCACCTCTTTTTAATTTACCTTCATTGGACAACATTAAAATGATACAGTCCTGTGATTTAACACTGCTACCACTAGAGGGCAGTCTCTACTGCACAAATGAATCCAACTAATGTCACTGGACTTTGGGCTCTAAAATCATTTGCTCATTCTAACACTACAGTCTGAGGCCACAACCTTCTATTTCAGTGCTGTTTATTACCAAACTGATTCATTCACCTCCTTACAGCAGTGCAGTACTGCCATATGTTTGGACTGCAGTTGCGGCCATTGGTCACTCACTGTCACACTGCTCATACAAACTCCAGCACCAACAGAGCAAATGTACCTACTTTGCTATTAATAATAATCAGTATTTCCTTCAGAAATGACAGGCTCCAGCGGCTCTGTACCTTCGATGGACAGCTTCTCCACGGCGCGTCTCTCTCCACGGCTGCAATGAGGTGGCAGGCTGAAGCCACGGATGCTCCTGCCTGTCCGGACTCGGGAGCTCAGAACGTAGTTGGGGTCGAGGTCGTCACCGCCCTGAGGGGGAAACACAGGCATATTAAAGGGTACAGAGCAGATGAGGTCAGCTAAAGCGTTGCACTCAGCCCAGTTACATGTGAGCACCCAGAGTGGTGCAGTACCTTCAAGTTGGCCGGGTTGAGGTCAGTCTTGTGCTTGTCTGTTGGTTTGTATCCTCCGTGTCTGTCCTCAATCACTGGGTCCAGCAGCTCTTTGAAGACCTCGTACGTCTCCTCGTCTCCGGCCACACAGCCCACAGTCATGATGAAGGGATGGCCTGGACAGAGTCACAACAGGGTCACACAGCAGACACCGGAATGGGAAAATCACAGGGACAAACTAACAGCCTCACTAACTCTTGTCAATGTGTTGAATGTCATCAGGTCTCAGGATGGGATTAAGTTACTGTACCAGGATTATCAACCCCTGTCTGAATGACACCATCTATGGTGAAGCCACTGGGGGTGGCCCGCTCCCGCAGCATCTTGTACATGTCCAGGGTTAAGAACTTGGCCATGTGGTTGTTGTGCTGACTGAGATCTGGGTACTCTTCCTCTGCTGACAGCCTCTTCAGTGTCAGCTTGGTCATAGTTTCAGAGCTAAACAACAGACACACATTCTGCAGAGTGAGGCCAGGCCACCCGTCATAATTCATGTGCAGGGGCATGTACAGGACTCATCTGAACTCTCCTCAAAATGGTTTACAATCAGCCATGCATTCATGGTGGGACATTCACACCAGGCATCTGCCAAATTCTGCTCAGTTTTGGCTGTGGCTGATAAGTTTGTTTATACTAGCAGCAAACTGTAGCTGAGATCTAATAAATCAAAGTAGCTTTACCAGCTGCTGTGGCTATTCCTTCCCTGTATCTATTAGATAACTGTGGTAATCTTTACCATTTACTGTAAAGCTGTGGGATGCTGCTCTGATAATGTAGGACCATTTAGAGGAGGGTGATGTGGTTTAAGTGATTCAGCGCTCATTCTGTTGCTAAATGTTGGAACAGTTTATCCCACTGGCAAGGTCACAGTGCAAAGCCTTGTTCCCTCCTGGGAACATGAAGCCGTAAAGCGCCTGTTCTGGCCATTAAACGCGGTCGATCGGGCAGAACAGATGGTTTGCTGGCTGAAAAGCCGCTTGGGTTTTTACCTGGGTTATCAACCCCAGTTTGAATGACATCATCCAGAGTAAATCCACTGGGTGTCTGTTTGCTCCTCAACCGCTCGTACATAGCAGGAGTCAGGACCTTGGCCATATGATTGTTGTGTTTGCTGAGGTCTGGATACTCCTGATCCGGGGTGAATTTCATCTTCATCTGGTTGTGCGTGTTACCGAAAGGCATGGCTGCTCCCTGGGCGAAGCACGGGGGGAGAGACGGTGAAAAGCAGCGGAGCAGACAGAGAGTGGAGACAGTAAAACGAGTTTATGATGGATGTTGGAAAACAGAAGTAATTTAAGTCATTAATAAACAGTAAAATATCTAGCCAGTGGCGTTAAACTAAAGGTGTCCAAACAGGTGCAGAGAAGCTGCGAACGACTGTATATCTAAATACACACTGCAACAAATGTTATTCTTCCCATTGTTTTAGAACATTAAACGTTATTGAATTTCTCTAACACCATAGATTCTTGAAGTTAAAACGGGCCTGTTCGTGAAGCTAAATATATAAATTGTCACTTCTGTCATATTTTAATCAATTAAACCGAGAAAAACCGGGAAATGCAATGAAAAAAATTCCTACCTGCTGTCGTCGAATTTCAGGACTACTACTACTACTAGCGGAAGATACAAAGATCCCTATTTTTCCGGCCGTGGAGCTCAGCCACCAGCAGCGTTCAGTCTCCCAGGTCAGACTGATGAGTGGAGATCGTACTTTATAGTAGACGATCTCGCCTCCCATTGGTCGGTATTTGTAGTCCATTCATTCAATTGGACGCGCTGACTTGGCTTCTGTGTGAATCGGAGGCTTCTCCTACTGGTAAAGATTTTCTTCCTCAAGGAATGATATTTTAAAAGTTATCAGTCGGGATAAAATTATAATTACTGGCTCTTGTGACATTCCTTTAACAGTGCTTGGAGCGGGAACTGTTTTTTTCTCTGTGTGTGATTTCAATACAATAAGCAGACTATTTCTGTTTTCTATCGGAATCTGGGATTAAAGCTTAAAACTTTGAGTTTCCACATGTCGTCAGCTGCAGCCTAAAACCTAAACTCTTGCCTGCTAAAACTTTCTATCATTAAAAATGTCCGCGTTTGCAGCAACGCCCGGATTTACAGATCATCTGCACAGCCTATTTGAACAGACTCTGTGGATAAGGACAGTACACAGATCTGTGAACCGTGCATCCTTCAGCCATCTCAACTTCCTCTGAAAACAACACCACGTGTGTGAGCTGTGGCTAGCGAGTGGAGAATGAATGGGAGCATGTCAGTGCTATCCACACAGATACATCAGCTAATGCAAACATTTGAACATTAACCGACTGTATTTGAACTTTTTAATTTTAATCTCATTGTCTACGTGACACCACTTCTGGAGAAGGTAAGTTGAACAAAATTTGGAATAGCCGTCTAACTAACGGTTGTTAAGAGACTAACGTAAAATAGGTGGGATTGCTAACGAATATTAGCATACTAGCTAGCCAAGCCAGTATCCAAAATTCAAGCGTACAACTCACAGGTTAGCAAAGTTGTCCAAGTAAGGTTTGCACCGTGACCTTGTCGTATGTTGACGATTACAAATTATTCAGACAGTTGTCAAGCTATCTTAAATGTAGGCATATATTACGCTGACGTTGGCTTGCTTGCTAACACGTTAGCCTACCTGGCACAGCTAACGTCAACGTTGAGACCACAACAGAATATTAAACGTTATCTTTAAATTTTCCAGAGTAAAACCAAAAATGTAGCCAGCGCGATTGAATAACGATACGTCTACTTTTTCTCCACTTACATTTTCTCCATATTTTCTGCCATACTTGTGTCGGTTTCTCCTTGAAACAACAGACTGAAATAATTTTCCTCGTGTTAAGTTAGCTTCTATCTGAAATGTCAGTTGGGCTTGAGTTTGAACAATGCTAATTTTAAAGTATAACATTCGGTGCGCGTGATGACGCACAAATCAAAAGCTAGCAGGTTTGTCACCGAATGATTGGCCAGCGGTTCTTATGATAGCAAGAGCCCTGACGCCATCTTGGCACGGTAACAGAAACAGGACACTGGAAAGTTATCATTTCCTCCTCCCTGGCAGATGTGCTATGTTCAACAGGTGTCCAGTTTGTTCATAATAAATGTCTCGTTCTCTTTCTAATAACCAGTATAAAGTCAGCCTGAGCTCTTTTCGCTTTTCCTTCTTAATCCCTTGCAGATACAGAGCTGTCCCCACTAGCCATGAGTTTTGTGGAGTACTCCGAGTTCATTCAGGACGGGGATGTTGCCATCATCTACCTGAGCTACGAATCCATAATGCCAGTCAAGGTCCAGCAGGGCGCCCAGACGCAGACGCGCTACGGGGTCATCCGCCACTCCACAGACCTGATAGGCCAACGTTACGGGTCGAAGGTCACCTGCAGCAAAGGTGGCTGGGTTCACGTGCTGCACCCCACGCCTGAGCTGTGGACGGTCGCCCTGCCGCACCGCACGCAGATCCTCTACACCACTGACATCGCCAACATCACCATGATGCTGGAGCTGAAGCCCGGCTCCATTGTCTGCGAGTCAGGTGAGCCTCGCTTCAGATTCAATTAAGATATTTTACATAACAATAAAAGGTATACATAAAGCTATATATAAAGTTATAGGTAGAATAATTAGAGAACAACCATGTTACAAATTATAAGAGATAGATTGTGTGTATGGGTACAAAAACTAGTAACAGGTGTCATGACTTGACTGAAACACATCATTTTCTTGGATGGCACCCCCCATTACAACAACACTATAAGTATGAGTCAGATTTCACTCCAAAACATGGTGACTTATTGGTAATATATCATATTACATAGGTTGAAATTGCACAGTGGTTAGGATTGCCTACCTAAAATGAAGAGCATGTATCATCGCACCTATGCAGCTGGTGTCCCGTTTACACCTCCGAGAATGACCCAGGACGATTACAGGGTTCAAAACACAGGACTGAAGTGCCAGTTAACCTGTTTACACTGAGATCAAGTCCCACTGGTGGTGAGATTTTAGGTCTGTGTAAAAGGGGTATTAGAAGATGCTAGTGATTATTTTAATATTGTTCAGTGGTTTACTTTTGACCTTTTTTGTCTTCCACCAAAATGATTTCCACATGCACTTCCTCTGATGTCTACTTTGCTCTGTTCGTCTGTAGCTCCGCCCTCCTCCATTCGATTAATTAAAATCACTCAGTGTGTGTGTGTGTGTGTGTGTGTGCGCGCGCGCGCAGAGAGGGGGTGTCGGTCCCTGCCGCAGTGCTTCATCATGTTTAACTGCTGTGCTGTTGTGCAGCTCTGCCTGTCATGTTATTGATGGAGCTTGGAGCAAGTGTGTGTGGTTATTAAGGAATCTGTCTAGTCAGCAGTACACATCTACACACACACACGCACACACACATACATACATATATCAACCCCATAGAGAGACCCCCAATGTCTGCGCGTTGCCTTGGCCAGTTTTTATGCAGATTGAGTGTGTGTGTATGTATGTGTGCATTAGAGGAAATCCCCTACACAGGAAGCCTTGTCAGATATCAAACCAGAAGAATATCAGCTTGAATAGCCGGTTAAACGCCAGGTTTATCAAATTACACCTTGAATGTAGTGCTTAATCAGACACATTCCAGCGCTGAATACGATTAATTATCTGCTGATGAGCGCTAAGCAGAGGTTGTAGAGTGCAGCAGAGACTCATAATGTTCAGGCTGATGGGCTGTAAGCAGCCTGTGGAGCCCTGCAGGCAGAGAGAGCGTGACTTTGTCAGTGAGAAGTGTAAACACGCAGTGATTAGAGGTGATAATTTTGTTTGGCTGTTCTGACTCGGCCGACACATGCGGTCATGTAGAGGAGTCACCTTGCATGCAGGTTGTTCTGGAAATCACCCACAAGATTGTATTTGTGTTTTTTCTTCCCTCTTTCCACCTGTATCAGTGCTTCACTGTAGGGTTGGACCGATATTTCAGTCTGCCGATATATCAGGCCAGTACTGGGCTGATATATCGGCTGATATGTATACCTGCTGTAAATGAAGCTTCACAAACTTTACGAACTCTTACTTTGACCACTGCAGCCTTCAGCCTTGTCCACCACTGTGTTGTATTTTATACAGAAGCAAAATGGAGAACAGACATCTGGGATGACATGTAGTACAGTTCAAGAGTCAAATTCTCACTCAGACCCCGTGGCCTTGATCCTGTCCCCCTCCATTGTCTTCCTCTTGCTGTATCTCTTCTTCCCCTCCTGCAGCAGCTGCCTGCTGACTTGACGTCTTGTTCTGTGTACAGATTAGAAATCTCCATGTGAGTCATCAGTTGCCTTGACCATTTGCATCAGGCAGTAAGGCTGCATGAACAGCCGCATGTTGGCAAGGCTGCTGCAGATGAATGGTTATCCAGTGGCTGAAGAGGCTGCAGTGAGCCTGTTGAGCCTCTGTAGTGCCACTCAGTTTACTTTTGACTGCTAGCGGCTTCAACAGGCTGAGCACACTCCTCTACTCTGATGGGGACAACAATGAACTGAATCATTTGTTGAATACTCTTTCCTGTAGTTTCACCTACACCAAAATGTAGAGGAAAGACAAACACAGTTTCATGTGTTTTTATGTATAAAATGCATAATATCTATAACAATATCTATAAAATGTATGCATATTAAACAGATGATCATAATCACTGTATAGTACCAGCTGCCTAATGCTGGCTTTACATGGTGCAACTGAAATGCAACTTTAGTTCCATGCAACTTGGAGTTCCAGGCGAACCATCCAATGAAAATTATAAATTCAGTTTGCATCATCATTTGGAAGGTTCCGTTTGAGTTTTTTGACATGGCAACAGTTAAAGTTTCATTTGCAACCGTCAACTAATTGCATGGAACTTGCATTGTCTGAAGCCAGCCACGACAAACCCCCAAACTCCTTGAGCTCAAAAACAGTCTGGAGGGTAAAACAGAGGTACATGCCTGAGTTATGATCTGTGTAAAAGCCTGAAGTAAGCTCCTTTGCACCTTGGGATTGTATGCACACACACGATATGCAGTGGCTTGGCCTGTTACACCTGACTGTGGACAAGTGCTGAGAACAGAGACCAGATTGCAGCTTTTAAATTTTTTAGGCTGTCTTCGCACAATGCAACTTCCATGCAGTTAGTTACAGGTTGGAAATGAGACTTTTACTGTTGCCATGTCAACAAACCCATATGGAACATTCCAAATGATGATGCAATACAATCGGATGGTTCGCCTGGAACTCCCAAGTTGCACATAAGTGAATTTCAGTTGCAGCATGTAAAGCCAGCCTAAACCATTCAAAGCAGATTCAACACGGTGCGATGCTATGATACCAGACAGTTCTTGTTCCTCGCCGTGGGACTGACCTGCTTATGTTCACAAATGTAATTCATCCCAAGTTACAGACGCACTTAGAGCACACCCGATCCATTACACTGGATCCACATGTGTTTAGAGAATGCACTTTCCTGCACTCAGGAGGCAAAGACTCACAACTTGTTAAGGATTAACAAGGCTGATTTTAAACTAACATCTTGGATAGTGTTCCCCTTTAACCACATTTCATTGGTTCAAAATTCTGACTGAAGGGTTCTGATTTATGTGTCATCATTGCAGTTGATTTTTTTTCTCCATGTGATTTTTGCGCATGCACTTCTGATGCTGAATGTATTTTGGCTCGCCCTCGCCGTCCTCCTCCATCCTGATAACTACAAATGGAAATTGAGGCAGGCGGCTCCCTGGCGCAGAGCCGTGTGCAGACCGATGGGCTGTTTATGCGAAGCCTTTGGTCTCTGGGCTCGCCCATCACTCTCAGACAGGCCTCTGCTGAAGCAGGGCGGCCATTTCCTGTCAACAGTAAACTCTCCCTCACAGGCGAGGATCAATCTCTATCTCGCTCGCTCTCTCTCTTTCTTTCGCTCTCTCTCTCTGGCATGCTGGACGAATAATCAATTTCTTTCTCTCTCTGCCTCCCTCAAGCCCTTCTCTCCCTGGGATCCTGTGTCTGCAATTTTCCTCTCTCCTCCATCTCTCTCTCCATCTCTCTCTCTCTTTCTCTCTCTCTCTCTTACTCAATGAGCTCTTGTAACCATTGAGGAGGAGGGCAGCTCTGGTGGGAAATTGCTGTCTTTGGTGCCACAGTTTATGCAACTTTCAGACACTTGGCATGAGTCACCATGCAAAGGAGACTGAGGACTTGATACAGACGAGTTTCTCAATCCAGTGGTATACCATGGGCCCCCAAATACACACACATCAGGACAGGGACCCCCATTTGATAAGATTTAGTGCCAGGGATCCATGTGGGAAGGTTTCAGTTGTTTTTCATTTATACTTATTGTTAAAATATTTTGCTGCGTTTTACTCCCATGCATCAAAATAAATCCACAGTTTCCCCATTCACTTTCCAGTTACAGACCCTGTGACGTGCTCGGCCATCCGGTCGGACCGCGCGGTGCTTTAGCAAGTCAAAGTGCTGCAGCGGGGTAAACATTGCGCCCTTTGTCGCCGCACGAACAAAGGCAGCAGTGACGCAATGTCAGGAGGGAGAGGAGGAACGGGACCCGCGAGCTCGTAGCCGTGTTCACGACGCTTCATTCCACACACTTGCATCACTCTTTCACAAACTGTACATTAGTGGGCATTGTTTACAGGCCGGGGAGAGCGACTGAAGCCCCACAGGGCCGCCTCAGGGCAGCGAGGGCCCACTCAGACACCAGCCAGAGCTGAAAACTGGAAATCAGTGTGAAAATATGAGTGTGCACTTTAATACCAGCTCTCTGCTCTCTGTTTATGGGAACAGAGAGCAAAAAATGAAGCTAAATTAACTAGATTGAGCTAATATTTCACTTTGTAAATTTATGAAGATTCTTATGAACTTTCTGCTGCGTTCCATTAAATATCAGATGTCAGAAATTCCCAGTTGGTAGGTTGTAATTACACCCTCTGTACATTCCAGTGGTCCGGTTGAGGAAAAATTGCAGAAACATGGACAGTGTGCAAAGGACCATCATGGGTTGCCCTTAGCAATTTATTTTGTTTCTTAAACTACACAGATTGTAGTCAGTTTTTTTTTACTTTTCTAAGAATTTTTTTTCATATATAAGCAAATGTCCAAATGTAAAAAATAGGAGACTGATTTATTTTTTATTTATTTTATTTATGTATTTATTTATTTATTTTATTTATGCATTTATTAATTTTTATTTCATTTTATTTTATTTTATTTTATTATTATTTATTTTAAGGATCCTGAAGTGACAGAAGTTACTTCTGAGGCCTGTTAGCAACTGAAAGTGAAACTTGGCATTTAAAGTTTACATGTACTATGTGGTTAACCATGTATTACATTTAAGGCTGTGCAAGTGTATACAAACTGAAAAGTACATGTGCTGCATAGTGTTCAGAGTGTTGCCACCATGTTGACCTGACAGATAACCTCAGGGTGAAGAAATTGCACCTGGCT
>OMKZ01016540.1:0-13131 GCA_900302535.1 Neoniphon sammara
TTCTTTCTGTCTTACTGACAGAGTTGTTGCTCAGTATTAAGCATTGCAGGCATCTTGAATAGCGTTTTCTCCTCTGTGAAGAGCGTGTGTGTGCGCGTGCTCTGTGTGTGCACGGATGTGCGTGTGTGTGTGTGCATGTATGGCTGGTTACTTCATGTGGTATGTATTTTCTGAAAAAGACAATCATTTGAAAGTTTCGTTGTGATGCTTAAGTACACTTATTTTAAGGTACAACCATATATGTAAACAAGGGAGAATCTGAGATTCTGAAAAAAAGAAATCCTTGTTTTAAAAACACTGTATTATCGTTTAAAATGAGAGCTTTATGGCAAAAAGGATTTACCTTAGAACCATAGACTATGGACCAGTTGGCTTGCTGAGACTGGACAACAGAAGAACTGACTAATGGAATGATGAGACATTTGAACAAAGGATGAATCAATAGAAAGAAATGAACTCTGACCTGGAGAAAGACACTAGTGGCCCTCAATTGCAGTACGATTGCTGCCTTTGACCTTCTCACGCTGCCTAATCATTGTTGGAACTGCATATGTGTTTACTATCTGTACTTGACCCATATTGTTTATCAGATATTTGTATCAATCAGCTAAAAGCTCAACATTTTCAGAACATCACTAGTGACAATGTTATGAATCACATTAAAGCATTGTGGCACCTTTATAGTAGTCTGGGGAATGTGTTGATCGTGTACTGCTACTCATACCAATAGACGAAAGAGATCAGACAGCTTTTGTTATGTGCATCCATTTGCTTATATGTTAACTGTATTTACAGTATTTGACTAAGCAACTAAAGCACAAATGCTCTTGGTTCAAATGACGCTGTTCCCTCGCAGCTCTGCTAAACATTACGTTGTAAATTGCTGCCGAAAAGCCCAAGATCAACAAACTTTTTGATCAGCTGACAAAGACATGAACATCATTGGTAAATATAAGGTAGATGTGAACATTTGGTATGTTTATACCACAGGTCTGCCACTGTAAGAATGCACATTTTTTTTCATCAATGATCTCAGCATGACAGCTATAAAATGTGACCAAACAGCGATCACCCCATCTCACCTCTTAGCTTCTACTAGCCAATATAGCATGATAAAGATTTGGGTTCAGCAAGCTTTTGACTTTTGTTGCGGATGGAACATCAGGAACGATATCATCAAATCGGTCACTGACGGACCATGAAAGTTAAAAATAGGAACACTGATAATGTGCACCTAAAAATCTGTTGTATGAGACTGAAGATGAGATCGGCTTTATCATATTTATGTGTTCATTTGGAAGCTTCTTTTCATGATGGGGCCCGTTGGGGACACGGGATGGTTTGTATATATCACCCATATGAAACTTGCGTGATATGCATCAGTACGGACCCATGTGTGAGACTGTGTCAGATGTTACATGCTAGAGTGCATATTGTTATGTTACAGTGCAAAATGGCATTGATATGATGACAGACTGAAAATGTGTTTCATGCTGACAATACTCATATTATTCTACTATTCAGATGTTGTTTTTTTAGCACTCTTGAATACACTTTTACTTTACACCAGTTAAATGGGACATTGGACCTATAGTGGATAGAGTCAGACTGACAATCTTGAAGGTCCAGAATATCATCTGTCTTATTTCCAGTGTGGACATCACTGTATACATCCTGCAGGAAGCATTATAGACTTGATCATGATAGTTCTCCGAAATAAATTATTCTATTTTGTAATGGCTTTTCTTCATGCCTCAACATCCAGATATCTTGGTGTATTATAGAAAACAGCATTTTGAATCACAACAACGCGTTGAAGCCTTGAAACCGTGACAAAAAAGCTTTTAAAGAGGACAGAAACTTTATCGGATCTCGTTTGGTCGTCTCTGCATGGTCTCAAAGACAAAGTGATAATAGCTGACACTTGATCCCGCAGAGTCGAAGTGACCTGATTCTCTCAGCCACAACAGAGACAGAACTGGGATGCGTAAGGGCTTGAGTCACCAAATTTAAAGAAGAACCTGATCCAGTGCAATCATGCTTAAAAGCTGGGGGAGGGTGGGAGAGTGTGCCTGCATAATCGCCTTATTCCAGGCCGGAAAACATTGATCTTAAGCAAAGGTGAAGGCAAAAGGGGGAGGGGTGGGGGCACGGAGCAGAGAGATCAAGTTGTCAGGGTTTAAGGAAAAGGGGAGAGTCAAGTCATGGGTAAATATAGTTGCTTCCAGAACACCATGCCCTCAAAAAAAAAAAAATAAAAAAAAATAACAGACATATTTGGCAGTGTAAATCAAGATAAATTAAAAGTTATTTTACAAAGTTGACCTTGTGAGGGGAATCATGGGTTGTACTACTAATTCCTTTATATTTGAGTTGCATTCAAATTTAGCAATGTGGAGAAATTTTGTCTGAAAGGTATTTTCTGTTCCTCTGCAGTGTGAAGTGTGGAATTCCAGCCGTAAAAAAACATGAAGTACAGCTCCATCACACCTTTCTTTGAAGTATATTTCACACTGAATTCCAACATGAAATTCCCTTGCCGTTTCTTCAGAAATAACGAAGGCTCTCATATGTAACGTGTCATATTGCTTAGTCACTTAAAGTAGTACCATTGCGTAACTCAAAATTATGGCAATTCTTTACCCTAAAAACTGGCACACCTATATCTTTTACCTTTTCGGTGTCAATTCACAGAACAGAACAGAGGAACATCAATCTTGTCAGCTTCACCTCACAACACACACACACACACAGCAACAAACTGATTACTTTTTCACAGGACAATCTATTGCTTGGTGTGTCCTACTTGTGGCTATATTTGTTAACATTCATTACAGCACATTTGCCACATAGCTAACTCGTCTTGACTGCTAACTCCAAAGTCAAAAATTATGATGCATGATACAGTAGGATTTTTTTTTTTTTTTTAAACAAGCTCAAAGGAAACGTGCATTTAAAACAGTTGTGATGAGCAAAGGATTTATGTCTGGTACAGTGTAAAAGTTGTCAGGTTTATTATGGAGTTTAGCTCCACATCACAGACACAGAAGCATCACATGCTGGAAAACAGTCATCTGATCTTTGTGGGCTTGACCTCTACAAATCGAGTTAACTTTAAGCTGATCTTTCTGAGCTTGATCTCTGCAAATCAAGTATACATCCTAAGTCAATAGCAGGGAAAAATATGAAGCAGAATGCAAGTGTAGCTGTTATGCATGGATTTGTCTCTTATCTTTGTCTGTGTTCTTAGATTAGCAAAGAAAAGGCCTCATCCATGCTGAGTGGTGGCTGCGGCCTCAGCCATAACACATATGCTGGTTGGGGCGATGACACCCTCTTGGGAGACAATGGTGAGATGTATTTTGGCAAAGCACATGGCCATATCATGGGTTGTGCTGATGTTTTTTTCCCTGCTTTTGAGTGGAGCTTGTGACTTCACTCACAGCAGGGACAGCAGTGGCAGGAAACCCCTGCTCAGCTCCACAGCAGTTCCATCGACTGAACAGCAAGGGTTGTTCTGGAGTCATTTTCCAGGATCAGCAAGCGTCAGAGTATCTAGGGCAAGGAGATAATTTTTGAAAAGAAGTTCATATTACTGAAAAAAGAAGGTATAACAATATTTACTGCAATATGGTCTGTTGCTATTGACAAGCTGAGAATGGCCTCAGCCATGAGACAAACAGCGAGTCTCTTCAATACAGTGGCCAATCAGACAGGAATCTATTTAATTAATAACTTAGGGTTTATGTGATTTAGTCATCAAGATGTGAGTTGCTCCGGTCTGAACTGAGCAACACAAGAGTCTCTTCCTCAATATTGCAGATATGGAGTGCCAAAGAACCAGGTCTGATATAGGAGAAAGACTATTGGTTTACAAACTTGATGGCAAAATATTTAATTTGCATCTATTTTTGATGCATATTTCTTACTGGAGTAGTTTTCCGTAAAATGCACCCAAAATTGTTCAAAATATGTGGGCTACAAGAGGGTCATCACAGAAAAGATTAAGCAAAATAAGATTTAGCAAACTACTTACAACTCAACAGCTTGCCATAATAGATCAATTATATAATGTTAGGAAATGAGTATGAAATTGAATACTTCTTTTTAACGTCTTTATAGGTTCATAAATTGCTTGACCATCAACCTTGAGCCATTCCATGGTCAAAAATGTTATTTTTTAAATTCTGCAAGATAGAAGTGTTGTTCCTCAACAATTTTAATGAGGTACTGCTGAACTGAAAGGATTATCTTGTTTAATTTAACAATAACATAAAAGAAAGAGTTGTATGGACCTTGGCCTGTGGCCTCAATTCCATTGGTAGCAGTTATCGCTACATAGCACAACCTTGGATGTGTTATTTCTTTTGTACAACAGTTACAAAATGTTTTCAGCAAGCAAAGATACAATCTTTGGTTTGCAATTTAGTGATTTTATTTTTTCATTCCACCATAGAAATAAACATATTTGTGTGTTTCATTCCACTGAAGTCAACAAGGTGGAGTGATACCATTTGAGGTGCAAGTTCAATTATTGCGGTTGTAAGCACTGATGAAATGCCTCTCATCTAATCAGAGTGCAGTGGTTTGGAAACAAATGTTGCATAATAAAGTAGACTGAACATTTTACATTTATTGCTGATGCTGACTCACAAAAGAGAAAAGCTTCAGAATTCAATTCTTCACGGTGCAAGCTGGAGATATTAGGACCTTAAGGACACAAGTCTAATGGAAACAGTGAAAAATTATAATTTAGGTTTGACTTATTGAGAATTATTATTTAATTTTCTCTGTCAGGCAGCTTTAATTGTATTATAATGGAATAATTGCTCAGTGAGAATTGGCGACCTGGGTCAGCTTGTCAACCATTTTTGATGTGTGTGAGAAAAAAAGCAAAAAGAGAGAGAGAGAGACAGAGAGAGAGAGAGAGAGAGGGAAAGAGAGATAGTTGTTTTTAGGTAGATGTTAACAGTATGTCAGCTGTCTTAGAAGAACGAAGTCAAACTGATACTTTAAGGCCATAAATGTCAAAAAAGTAACTTATACAACTTTAATGCAGCTTGATCCTGAACAAAAGGGCACTGCGGTCAAGATTCTCATTAAAAAGAGCCCAAGTCTCCCATCAGCTGGTTGGACAGACCGTACTGGGAACAGAGCCAAAGGCAAGAAATAACTTTGGAATATGTGTTATGGACACTCAGTCCTTGATATAGGCTACTGCTTCAAGCTGGACTCTACATTACAGAGGGGAAAAAGATGTTTAAAAAGTTTTCTCAGCCAAAGCAAAGTGTAAGAGAGCTGGTCTGTGGTTAACAGCTGTTTATGTCATCAAAGCAACTAATATTGAGTCACCTCCTTTTTTTTTTTTTTCTTTTTTTTTTTACTCGTCATACCCTTTGAATATATATTCAATGCATGATTAAAATCATCCTTGTTATTCCAGTTCAGATCACTGTGAGAAGTCTTACTTTGCAAGACTGATGTGAGGGATATTTGTTTAATTGCATGTCCATTTGCCAAAGCAAAGCATAGTACAGAAGTCATAGTAAAGACCAGTAAAAGCCTTAAGTGTTGGTAGGTATTCGGCAGGTATTTGAGGATCGTGACTTTTGCCCTTTGATAATGATCAGCCATTCACACATTCCTTTCTCCTGAGTGCAGGGAGAGCATACATGGCCTTGAGGTGGACGTTTGAGACTGTTTCACACTCATTTCCATTGTAATGGCACTAATAAAGGGTCATTGGCTGGCGACAGTTGATCAGTGTGGAATACACACATTGAAGCAATTTGGCTCATTATAGGCCCAGAAAGGAATTCAGTGATGGGACATGACGGGCTTTCCTCCGTACAATTCTTTGAACATCATTCATATTTGACACTGCCTGTCACATGCTGTGTCATGGGGTACAATAACATTTGAATTCTTCCGTGGATAGAATTGGGTGGGTGGGATGGAGTGTAAAGAAGAGGAAGGCAGACACCCATATAAGGAGATTAACTTTTAAAGCCAAATTTAAAACGCTTATATTTTCAGTTCTTTTTTGAAAGACCATTAAAATGTACTTTTGCACAACAAATTGGCAAACCTCTCCAAAGCCTCCTGTGGAAATGCTTACAACACAATATGGAACCAGCTTTGATCAGCTAGGCTTGAAGACGCACAACTCCTTTTTCAGCATTTTTATGGCAGTACAAGAAAGACACACAGGATGATTAGGGCTAAAATTAGCTTGTCAGCTAGTGTTGTTTCTTTGAGACAACTATGTGACATAGTGTAATTGGTGGTAATTTGTGATCCTGAATCAAGTATTTTTTACAGTAATGTCTGAGGACACAATGCTGTTGTCTGAAAACACAAAGATGTCAGTGACAGCACTTGTATTGTGATAGGTTTCATTGCAACTATAATAGGTGATGTCAGACTGAGTCAGAGGTGATAGAAACTGCTTTTCAACATTACTGGCAATGCTGAGAACCCTGTCAGCCTCTTACTTCCGGGTTGGAGCAATGCATTTAGCTCTGACTGGGCCCCATGCCGGCAGCTTGTGCCTTTAAGGGGCCATGAACGAGGGCGTGTTCAAAACCACTATTGAGGCAGCGAGGCACTGAAGTGACTTATTGCGCTTCTGAGCTGCAGCCCCGCTACAGAGGATGCGGTGACAGCAATAATAGCACTTCCCTGAAAAAAAGAAAACAGAGTTGCTCGTCCGTCTAATAGAGTCAGCTGGACTTTGCGAGCCTTGATCGGACCATTTGGCTTTGCTGTTGTTTGATGAATGCACCCCCATTGTGAACCTGCTGGGGGATCTAGTGTGGCAGCACCCGGCTTTTATGAATGGGATGCATGGTAAGTGTACGCTTAAATGTTTGTACTTGCGCTTCAGCATCACAATATAAAATGTCGCTTTTAATTACTTCATTCAGGTCAAATATTTGTGCAGCAATGTTGTTTCAATCAGCGATTAAAGGCGCATGGTGTGCAAGAAGGCTGACGCTTTTGTGGTTAGCTACTTATTGTTCCTCTGCCATTGACCCACCCAGAATCAGAGCATTATTGTAAGGTGATCACTTCGCTCGACAGTGATACTAGGCGACTTTAAATCAAGCTCAAAGCAGTTAAATTGAAATAAGTTTTATTTTTTTATGATGGATTTCTTAACGGAGATGAAAACCGTTTGTTAGGAAATCAAGCTGGTTCGTTTGTCTGCAGGCCACCACAGTAACAATGATAACGGTAGAATATTAAAACAGAGACAATAGCTGGAAATGTTATGAAGCTTAAAATAATGCATGCACTTTTTTATTTTTTCAGTTTGTATTTTTTATAATTACCTTTATATAAATACCTAAGTTGAGAAGCGAAATAATGTTGAGAAATATGTCAAAATAAACAAATTTGCTGCAAAATGTATCTGTATGCAGATAATAGTCTTTTAAAATATTTCCAAAATACATTTTCAGAAAATTTAATTTGCATATACAAATAAGCTACATATTTGTCCAGTTCTGGTGTATTTCAAAACATGTTTATGAATTCAAACTTGAAGTTGTTTCCTTTGTCTACATGATTCTGCTTCAGACATGATGTTGGCGATGGCTTTTACAAGATGAAAGTGGCCTGTAAACTCACACATGACACACTTTGTGTCCCAGCTCTTTGCTTGCCAGTACTGGTGAGCTGGTCAGTGTGCACGCCTATTCCATTTGTCCAGTCCATTACCCACAGATCCGAGCGCCTGTCGACTTGGCAGGCCAGTTCAGTTTGCTTGGCATGGGTGTCAGGGTGGCATCTGATGAGCTCATTGACTGGGACAATAACATAATGGGCCTCAGGTCTGTAGGCCATCACTCCATCACTGCCCTGCTGATAAGAACTCCTTATCAATTGTTTGAAGAGATGACAATACTGTCAGTGGTCAGCTTTTGACGTAAATTAGGTTACTTTGAATGTGGAAGTTTAAATGTGACTTTTGACCTTTCTTATCCAAAACACACAGAGAGCTTTGTGAGATGTCAAACTGTTCTGGCTGGGTGCCTTGATGGATTTAGCTTGACAAGAGAGTAAACAAGCCAAAGCTTCATTTGCAAGGTTTTGGTGTCCTAGGCCTGACCTGCTGCTGATCCAGCCTGGATTTCAGAGAAATCTCTCAGAAATGTGTGGGGGGGGCATATTTTTAACCAGTCTACACAGGTTCTGCTCTCCACCCACTCCTGTTTCTTAGATTACAAAGCATCTAATTGCCTGCGGGAAACATTTGTTGTGAGCCTGAAGGTGAAAGTTATCCTTCCCCCTGCGGTGTTGGACACTGTGCCAAGTACTCTGTTATTGGGCACTGCACAGTGCAGACAGCAGTTGCTGGCGCATGTCCCAGACAGCACAACCTGCTTTTAGGTTGGTTTGGGGTTAGAAAGTGAGTGAGTTAGTGCATTTGACTTTTATTTTGGGGATAATCAATGTCTAACTGTGGCTCTGTGGTAGTGTTGAAGTGCCACTTTAGTGTATTATTTGTGACTGGTGAGAGTATAGACCTACATCCATGTTTGAACATGTCTGCAGTTTGTGTGCTCATTTGAGGCAATGTGTGTGTCCTGTCCAGCCCCCTCACATTCCAGGAAATTCCAATATAAACTGTTATTTTTTTTCCTGGAATGCATCTGAAGATGGTGACAGTGAACTGTTGGGTTATTATAGAGAATGTGACAGGTCACTTGAACGATGTGTAGCAAAAGTAACATTTTAGGTTGTTGTAAAATGCCTCAACGCCTTTACTTAGTTACTCCCCCCAAGCCTATGAATGATAATGATGATTCTCTCTTGCCACATATTTTGTGCATCTACTTAGCTAGTTTGAATTGTGGCCCATGTTTTAGCCACAGTTCACTAGTTCACCGCCACAACCTTTTATATAACATTGTTGTCCCGACATTGAATTCCAGCAGCGTCTCGTATGTCACTGTGTGAATGCTGTGTTTGTTCCCGTGCCTTTTTGTTTGCTTGCATTGTTTTCTACCCAAAATGGTGCATTGTGACTTAGCATGCTGGAGTTTGTACCATAAGCTGGAGGAAATGTTTATTCAGCACTGGCTTCCTGTTTCCCTGTCACTACTTATAAATATTCAAATGGAGCAGAAATTAGTTGGTACAAGAAAATGACAGATCACATTACCTTAAACTGCACAAATGTTGCTCTGAAACACGATTCTTGACCATAAAGCCCATTTTGATCTGTCTTAGCCCCTCTGTGCTATTTTCATTGTATTAATGAAATAATTTGATGTTAAATTAAAAATTGCATCCTAAAGAGAGAGCCCATGAACAGTGCATTATCCGCCTGAACAGTCTTACCCTACATAATTAAGGGGTTTCTTGGGGTTTTCTAGAAAGAAAAAAAAACATACTTGTTTTGAAAAAAGAATCCTCAAATATTTGCTCTTCATCACAAGTGATACTTGCTTCTTTGGCTTCCCTTCAGCTTGTACATTTTGCTGCTTTTCATCTGGTTTGGCACTATAATTATAGCACTCTTGCACTTTAAAGCAAGATTCTGTGGATCCCATAATTTCCCCACATTCTTTCCGTTGAGGAGCACGAGGACAGGTTTCCACCAGAGCGTTTTAAAGCGTAAACTCGCTCCACGGCTGTTGCTCAGTAGTGGGAGGCACCTGGCCGGTCTGTGGTGGTCTCTTCTGGGTGATGATATAGACACCTGGCCTGGAGGCTGGAGCTTTCATCCGCTTTACAGTGACTCAGATACCTGCTGTGGAGGATGAACAGGGATTGGTTTAACTGCTAAAATGATTTGAATACCTAAAACTAGGAAGCCCCATATACTCATCCGCTGCATTTAGAGCTGTTTTTGAACACAGAGCCACAGGACAGGCCCAGAGCTCTATACGTGATTAAAACTGTACTGCTGATGGAGATATGAGCTGTGTTTGTTTGGTTAGCCCATCAGTAATACAGTATGATGGAGGGGGGCTGTTTATATTGCAGTGGTCAGGAAGGGCAGTCTGAGTAGATTTCTGTCGAGATGGGAGGGCGTAGTGGCTCATACAGTCTCCCTGCCCTTCCTGTGGACACACTGCCCAACACACTGACATGCCCCTCCGTAACACACTCCCGCCATGTGCATACCTGGTAGCTGCACGTGCTAGGTGGTGTTTTTTTTTTGTTTTGTTTTTTTGCAAGCATTAGGCAGATTTCTGTGTTAAGTTTGCTCGTGTCACTCAGTTATCCCAGGGGTTATTAAGCCCATTCTTGAACTTCTGTGTGCATACACAGTTCAAGAGTGCTCTGATGTCTTTGTGCAGATGGGGACCAATTAGTTCAACTGGTGAACTGGAGCTGGCACCCGGTTTTGGAGCCAGAGATGAATGCAAAATGTTCTCTTCCCTGAGAACATTCAAAGTAATGTTAAGTGGTTGTTTCTGGCACGTTCTCTTGTCAGCGTCCCCAGTCTCAACTCTCAGCCCTCTCTGCTAATTCTTTCTGTGTATGTAAAAACACCCTAAATGCCAAGGTGGTGCCACCTTGTGCACCCCCACCCCTCTCCTTCCTTCTCCCATTTGGATTCAGTTGCTGATGCAGAGACTTGCCGGCTGACATTTCAATAGTGCGTTTGCAACATGTATTCTGATCAGACCTGATAGCGCCGAGGAGGAATAGCAGGAATTGAGAATATTGTTTGCGTACAAAGCGCATTGTCGATCAACAAAAACAATGTTTATCAGTCTCGCTTGACCCACAGAATACTTGTCATTCATGAATGCGGTGAGAAAAGCACTCTTGTTTGCCAGCTGCTGTTTGTGTGTCTAAGAAAAACTGTCAGATTCATCAAAACAGTGGGAGAAAGAGACGTAGTGTCATGTCTGGAGGCTGTGTTGGCTGCCGATGTAAAAGAGACAGTCGTCTCCTCTCCAACATGAGAGGTCAGTACCAGGCGCTGTACCTGACTTGCTTGCTTTTATCCCAGGGCCCTTTTCATTGGCTGTCGGGTGTCTTTTAAAAGTAGTGCTTCCAGTCTGCCCTGGTCATAATCTCATCTGTGGACTTGCCTGATTCATACTACCTTTAAATGCTCTCCCTGCTTTTTGCTGGCTTTTCTGTGGATTGATCGTGACCTGGATTTTAACAATGTAACTGTGCTTGCTACTGGGGAGCCATACAGTAGTTGACCATCACTGGTTACGATGATACTGGCTACATATTTGGTTGGGGCAGTTTTGAAGTGTTGCTCTTTGAGTGTAACTACCATCCTATAATGATTATGTGGAATTAACAGTGTTGAGTTATATAATCATTTACCAATCCAGAAAGCTATTTTTTAACGTCACTGAATGAAGTCTTGTGAGTTTTTTTTCCCCAGTCCAAGCTACTTACCTCTAATATTCCACTGACTGGTCTTAGGGTAGGTAGAGGATTTAGCACTCACCAGTATGCATGGCAGTTCATAAACCTGAGGCACGTCGATTAGCTCTAAATACCTGCTGTGCTTCGAGTGGCAATTCTGCTCTTGAGAGTTCCCACTCACCTTTTTTTTGTCCTGGTGGGCGAGGTGTGATATGAGCACAGCTGATTACCTCACACTGGCTTGTCAGGTACAAGTGGAGACAGCAGAAATGTTGTTATGCGTCTTTCACGGCAGGAATGGTACACATACACACACACACACACAGACAATGGTTGGTGAGGTGTGAACAGGGGTAGGTCACCAGTTTAGACACAGTCAATTTCCATGCCCAGTCCTCTTTCCCCATCATATTTATTCCATTTCACAGTTACATATTTTGGATTTTCCTTGCTGCTCGCAGAGGAGTTAGACTTCGCCTGAGCGGTTGACATTGTTGTTATACTGGAACAGTGTTGTGGAGAATGGCAGGGGAAGATGGATGGTTTAGAGAGGGCATGCACAAGATGTATGAACTAGACTGAATCCACAACATAGCAAGCAAGCGGCATGCTGAACTATAGAAATGCCCCTAGATGAACCATTTTGGCAACAATTAACCCAGCTATTGTTTTCGTATGAGCGCTATATTTGTAAGTGCTTATTCGATCATTGTGTGCTCTCGTTTCTGTATTTATCTCATAGGGCAGTGTTAGTTCACAGGCTGTTGTTCCTTTTTTGTGTGATTGAGAGATAATGTGATTTCCACTGTTTGTCCTTGGGCTGCTCCTTCCTAAATGAGATATTCAGCCCTGCTAAATGAGTTAGGTTGCAGATCGCTATCTACTAGAAGCCATTTGTCTGCGTAATTACTGGAACATGCGTGTGACTGTGTGCACAATCACTGAACAACAGCGTAGCTCTGTTAACCAGTCTTGCACTTACAAACCAGTGCTGGAAAGAGATTGACATTTCCAATAAAGAACAAGACCTTTGCAAACAGCGCAATTGTCAGACTGTCTTTCTTTTGCCATGTAATGTTACCGCAGCGCAAAAATGAGTTCAAGTTCACTCATCTTGTGTAAAGGATCAGAGATGAAGAATCAATAAGGGTCAATAAAACAGAGGAAACCAGCCATTTTAGTTGTTTTCAAGTCTCTTGGATGGCAGACTTGGGTGCATGTGGCCTCCCACCCCCGTCCTGTTATTCCACCCTCAGGTCATTCTGTTATCCATCCAGGTCAGTGACTCCAAATGGGGCAGACGGAGAGCCTCTGCTACTGCAGCTGCCAGCCTCTCTGGGACAGCAGAATACACACTGAAGGGATTGATTACCAGGAAGTTGCATCAATACTCAATTAAGGAAATGGGCCGTTTGTCATGTTTAAGAATGATGTGTCTGTGAGGGTGAGTGATTTCTTTTGTATTAGCCTTGACTGGTCAAGTGTGAGAGTATTGGCAGGAAGTGAAATGTTGTGTGGGTCTTGAACACAAATTTCTGAGCGGTCATTATTTTCCCTTTGATGTTGAACACTGTTGTTTGACATGAATATAAATTCCCAGCCTTTTGAAGGGAGTTTTTGGTCTCACAGCATGTTAGGTGAGCTGTAAAACAAATGCATGCTGATATGAATGCATATGAGTTTTGACTCATTATTCCGGCTTAAGTCTGTTCATTCAATTCCTCTGATGCAATGTTTGTTCATAGATAGATGGGTAGATTTTCATCTTTTTGATGATTA